>JANAVB010016255.1:0-46696 GCA_029216955.1 Iris pallida | reverse complement strand
ATGGTGTTGTCCCCATCCCGAAGGCGACATTGGAGTGATCAACCTTTCACCAGCTCGTGACAACATGAGTGGACTGATTTAAATCACACACACCTCGGGAAGAGATCATGTGGGTTCATCCAGATCTCGCTCCAAAACTTACTCAGCCGGGGGTACGTTCTACCTCCAAGGCCAAAGACCAGAAGATCAAGTCTTGCCAAATGGTGACTACCTCCCCTGAGGAGGAATTCTTCCTGTACAAATGTGTTCACAGCAGAACGCTCAACCAGAGGAGGCCCCTGTCGAAGTGGCACCTCTCGTCACCTCCTTGGCTGCTCCAGGAGAGGGTCCTTTCCAACCTCCAGCAGATGACAAACAGAAGCAGAAAGAGGCTCGCTTCGACAGGCCTCTACGATGAGACAACGATTCGAGGTTAGCCAAACCCCACTTCAATATACTGGTACAACTTGCCAGTACCCCCTCGGCTGTCCCTGTTCGAACTCCTCCGTCTATCCAAAGATGCACGGGAGGCTCTCTACGAAGCCCTGAAGGACGCTGAGTCTTTCATCAGTCAGGTCAAGCAGCCTGAAGACGATCCGACAGCATGTCCATATTGCCATAGTATGGGAGAAATCTTCTCCAACATCATATTCACTCAACAGGACATACTGCTCAAGAACAACAGGCACAACAGACCGATGTATTACACAGGATATGTTGGGGCCATCAAGGTAGATCGAATGCAGATCAATCCTGGGTCTTCTCTCAGCACCATCCTTCGAACTCTGCTCCAAATACTGGGGATCCCGATGCATCTGACGGCATCCCACACTATAATCAGTGGCTTCAATGCCAGCAAAAGTGAGCCGCTGGGGAAGATTCGGCTCAAATGTCATATCGGTGATCTACAGACCGAGGTGACTTGTTATGTTGTGGATGTGGACGTCAACTACAACATACTATTAGGGCGTCCGTGGCTACACGAGTACATGGTGGTTCCATCCACTCTCCATCAATATATGAAGTACGTATCCACCAACGGCATCATCCGAAAGAAGTTCGCTGATGTCGATCCCTTCAGAGGGATTAAAGCCTTCTTCACTGACGCGGACCTATACAAGTCAATTCATCTCAAAGATGAAGCCAATGACACCGACGATGAAGCTGAAGTCGAAACTGATTTGGAGGTAGAAATGGTAATCGAGGCTCTTCTAAAAGTGCGACTCAAAGGGAAGACACCTCAAACACCGCCTCCTACGGTGGCTAAACTTCGCAGGAAGGCACCAGCTTCCCTGGATGGAGCATCCACTAAAGCCCCCTTGAAGGTACGACTTAAGGGGAAACCTCTTAAGTGGTGGCTCCCCTCGTAGCCAAACTACGGGAAAAGGCACCAGCCGCCGGGACAACAGCAGAGGCACCCCTCTATGTGCAGCTTAAAGGCAGACCTCCTCAGTCATCGACACCTCTCATCGCCAGGCCATAGAAGAAGCCCCAGCATCTTTCTCAGCACAGACTCAGGAGCCAGTACGGGTCAAGCTCCTGATGGACTCTTCTAAACTGCCTAAGATTACTCCAGTGCTCACTAACGAAGAGCTGGAGGAGTACATCTCCGCCAATGTGGATGCACCGTCCCTTGATGATGTAATCCCTCGGGACAAGATCCTATATTTTATCAATAAAAGGGTATCTTTCAATTAGTCTAGTCTTCCACACCGAAATGCAATGTATACTTTAGATAATGCCCTACAGTCGTTGCAAACACAAATATCGACTATAAATCATATAAATCGAGTCGTCCCGTACCAAGGAGTCTGTTACATAGTCCCGCCTCGGAACCAGGACGAGAGGACAAAGTCGAGCGTCATCAAGACCTTCCACCGGCAGAACCAGAACTCGACACTGGCAGAATACAAATTTACCGATACAATGATCGAGCCAAATATCTCATCCAAATGGGTTACAACCTGAAGAGCAGCCAGGGTCTGAACTATGGCAAAGGTCGACGTCTTTCCTTACGACTTTCCGTACCAAAAGGAAAGTCGCAGGACTATTACTACCGTACTCGATGGGGGGTGGGCTACGTCACGCCTCCGACAACCCCGGAGAGTTTAGAAGTAGAGAATGTCACACATTCTCACTCTTCTGAAGCTTCTACATGGGACTCTGACACTAGCACGGCTCAATCTTCAGGAAAGTGCTGTTAGCCAATATGATATCCGTACATCCTTCATAAGATGAAGACGATGACCAGGCAATAGAGTTCTTCGAAGAAGACCCTGTGCTCAACGCCTAGGTGCGCAATGGGAATCTCACTTTGAACTATGGGAACCCCTACTGAAGACGAAGTCGAGCAAATCGACCTCAGGGATGGATCTTCTTCCAAACCTATCTTCATCATTAAGAGCTTGGCTGGGGAGGACCGAGAATCCTTAGTCCAACTGGTCAAAGAATACATCAACATCTTTGTCTGGAGCTACGAAGACAAGTCGGGCCTCGATCCATAAGTCGCGATGCATAGGCTTAATATCTTACCTGACGCTAAGTCCGTTAAGCAGCAACAACGACGCTTCCGTCCTAACATCATGGACGCTATCGCATCACAATAGATAAGCTCCTAGAATGCGGGTTTATTAACATCCAGACTGGATGGCCAACATCGTTCCTGTCACTAAAAAGAATGGGAAGATCAGGGTCTACATTGACTTTCGGGACGTCAATTTTGCTTTGCCCGAAGGATGAATTTCCACTCCCGATCACTGACATAATGATCGACAACACATGTGGCTTCGAGAACATGTCCTTCATGGACGGGTACTCGGGCTACAACCAGATCAAGATGTTCCCAGACGATGAAAGACACACGTCGTTCAGGACTCTGAAGGGGGTTTACTGCTACATAGTAATGCCCTTTGGCTTGAAGAATGCAGGTACCATATACCAACAAGCTATGAGCACCATCTTTCATCAGCATCTCCGTAAAATAGTCGAGTGCTACGTTGACGATATCTCCATCAAAAGCCATCTTCGGGTGGTCACCTGCAAGACCTGAAGACAATCTTCGATCTTATGAGGGTGCATCAGCTTAAGATGAACCCCGTTAAATCCTTTTTTGGGGTTTCTAGTAAAAATTTTTGGGCTTCATTATCACTGCAAAGGGCATTCATGTCAATCCCGAGAAGACCAAAGCCATCCTTGACATGGATCCTCCGAAGAACCTTAGAAAACTTTAAGGCCTACAAGGATTTCTCGCATACATCTGAAGGTTTATTGCAAACATTTCTGGAAAATGCCAATCCTTCACTAATCTCATGAAGAATGGAGTCTCCTATGTCTAGACGGAAGAATATCAAAAAGCTTTCGACGACATCAAAGGTTATCTGACGAGTCCCCCAGTTCTGGTGGCACACGTCGCAGGTAAACCATTCCTGCTCTACATCCGTGCAATGGACCATTTCCTTGGTGTATTGTTGGCCCAGAACAATGATACGGGCCATGAGCAGGCCATCTACTACCTCAGTAGGACAATGGTCGGGGCCAAACACCGGTACAACTCCGTTGAAAAAGAATGTCTAGCTCTGGTGTTTGCCATCCAGAAGACTCGCCATTATGTCTCGGGACAGACAATTCAAGTCATCTCCCGAGTCAATCCGCTCGGAGTCCTCATGACACAGCCGGGAGCCCTAAACTTCCGATTAGCTACATGGGCGATACTATTGACACCATATGACATGGTATTCGTCCCGCAAAATGCTGTCAAAGGCCAAGCACTGGCCGATTTCCTAGCCGTGCAAACCAATTCCGGAATCGTCCAGACTCTATGAAGACATTTCAGATGAAGTGCAAGAATCAAACATCACCGAAGGGAACCCTGTTTGGCGGATGTTCTTCGACGGTGCCTCTAGAACAGGCTCCAAAAGCCAAATCATTGTAGGAGTGGGGGTAGTCCTGATCTCCTCCGACAAGCTGGTCATCCAGCGTACCTACTTTCTTTCAGAGCCGTGCTCCAACAATGTTGTGGAGTATAATACCCTCATCATGGGACTCCAGTAGGCAAAGCAGCTGGGGGTAGATTACCTCAAATCATACAGCGACTCAAAACTCATTGTCAATCAGTCTGAGGGCAATACGAGGTCCGTCATGAAGACCTCGTCCCCTTTCACATAGCAGCGTTGGACATTATCTCATCCTTCGCTGAGTTCTTCATAGAACACATGCCTCGGCTGCAAAACTTGGAAGCTGACGCTCTGGCTGGTCTCGTAGCTTCATTGGTTGCACCAGTCGGGACTCAACACTTTATTACAGTGGTGGATCGGGATTTGGTTTGTCCCAAAAATATTCTGTGCCTGCGGACAACTCATGCCATGGCTATAGATACCAGCATCAATGTCAGAGACTAGAGATTCCCGTTCATCGACTTTGCCATCTACGAAATCTTTCCAGAAGACCCGAAAGCGGCAGTCTCAGTCAGAAGGCGTTCCCTCCGGTTCTATTACCATACGGCCACTAAAATGTTGTACCGAAGATCCTACGATAGACTTCTCCTCCGATGTCTATCAAACAAAGAAGCTGCTAAAGCCCTTTGAGAAGCTCATGACGGAACATGCAGAGTTCATCAACCAGGTCCTAAGCTACAGGACCAACTATGACGTATGGGCTATTACTGACCCACCATGATGGCTGATGCAGTTGAGTATGCAAGGAAATGACGTGCTTGCCAGCTATACGCCGACTTCATCCACAGGCCGTCATAGCCTATACATCCTACGGTCGCCTCCTGGCCATTCGAAGCCTAGGGTATGGACATAGTGGGAGCTATCACCCCTTCCTCATCAAGGGGACACCACTTTATCCTAGCAATCACTGACTACTTCTCTAAGTGGGCAGAAGCTGTGCCACTGACAGAAGTGAAAAGTTCAAAGGTGATCAGCTTTATCAAGCATCATATCATCTACCGTTTTGGGGTACCCCGGATGATCATCCACGACAATGGTCCACAAATCATCAGCCATGTATTCAGTAGATTCTGTGACAAGAATCGTATTCAGAATATGGCATCAATTGCCTATAATCCGGCAGCAAACAGATTGGCTGAAGCTTTTAATAAAACCATCATCAAGCTACTCAAAAAGGTCATGTCATCCAACAAGCGCGACTGGGATAAGAAGCTCGGTGAATGCCTTGGGGCCTATCGCACAACGGTACGGACCCCGACAGGTAACACATCGTTCTCCTTAGTCTATAGGAGCGAAGCGGTATTACTGTTGGAAATCCAAATACCCTCACTCCGAGTGGCGATCACGAATAAGTTGACAGATGAAGCCAATCAACGTTGTCGTCTACAAGAGTTGGAAGCGTTAGACGAAAAATGCCTCTTGACTCAACAATGCATCAAACTTTACCAAGCCCGCATCTCACAGGCTTTCAATAAAAGGGTCAAACAGAGGACTTTCCAAGTAGGTGACTTGGTTCTAGCAGTCAGAAGACTGATGGTGATGACTCATAAGACACCGGGAAAGTTCGAACCCAAGTGGGAAGGACCCTTCATCATAGAGACGGTATACTCAAATGGTGCTTATCGTCTCGCTCAACCTAATGGGGACTTGTACATGATTCCCATCAACGGTAAGTTCCTAAAGAAGTATTATTCTTGACACCCATCAAAAATGTACTACCCTCTCCCCAGAAGAGAGAACTTTATGAACTTACAAAACTAGGTTCACACCCATTTCCTTGACAAACATGTGCTTCTGGAACCCAGATGTTCCATTGCATTCCCAGTAGAAGAACAACCATGTCCATATCACCTCTGAGTTGCTTCTCTACACCCTATTAAGCATGATTTTACACTACGTAAGATCATGTTCGTTACTATGTTTACGATGTCCACATTACCTTTGAGTAAACATCCCGTACAACAATCCTCGAGTTGTTGCACATCAACCATAGAACATCTACGTCCATATCACCTCTGAGCTATTCTATAAATCCCTACAGAGTTCATTCCTACCACATCCATATCACCTCTGAGTAGGAAAACTCTACCATTTAGCCCCATATTTACCATGTCCACGTTATCTCTGAGTAAATATGTCAGTCCTCTCTCTCTCTCTCTCAACTTATTATCCGTACCTAACACCAAGGTACGCCAAGGATGATAAGTCTACACAAAATCCCTAGTAGAATTACCCCATATTCACCACGTCCATATTACCTCTGAGTGAATGTGTCGGTGTCCTCCATGAGAAATTTATTATCTGTACCCAGAAACCAAGGTGCGCAAAAGATAATAGGTGCACCAAAAATCATGGGTTCATCACAAGAATGAATGAAAGCAAAAGGTTTTTTATTTCTTCAAAGACAGGAAATGGAAGGACTACATTTGCAAAAGAAAAGAAAAGAGACAATTGCATCTCCAAAAAAAAGAACTAAGGGTCAGCGGACAGCTCGTCAATACGACGCTTTAAACCTTCGGCCCTGGTCTCTACAGTTGCCAAAATGAGATGCTCAACTTCACAATACATCGTATGTCTGTCCTCAGAAGCAAGATCAGCCGCATATTTGTCGTCCAAGTCCTTATTCCGACGGAATATGAAAGCCAGATGGCGAGTAAAATTTGTCGCCTCTTCTTTAAGCTGGACATGATCATCCTATGCTCGTTCAGAATCAGCCAGAAGCTGGGCACGCTGCCCATGAAGTAGACGAATCTTGGCGTCGACCTCCGCTATACTGGCGTTCAGAGATTCCTGCAGATTGGCCTTCACCTCCATCGACGAGGACAGCCTCTGCTCCTTGGCCTCAGCACTGGCAACTCTTTCTCCCAAAGCCATGGTGTCAAAGTAGGCTGACTCGACTTCAGCCACAAGCTTGTTCTGCTCCTCCTCTATCAAAGCAGAAAGATCATTTCGTCGGATGTTCTGGAGTTCGGTAAGATGTTGATCGAGCTCAGCAACAGAAGCTTCCAATATTTAAGCCATTATGGCCCTGGTAAGATCAGATTAGCTTGATATACGAGATCGCCATTGTCTTCACAGTCGCGAAGCTCCTGCCTTCATCCAGCACAGCCGACACCCCCCCTTTGTTGACAATCATATGCTTCTAGAGCCCAGTTGTTCCGTTGCATCCTTTCTCCGGTAGAAGAACAACCATGTCCATATCACCTCTAAGTTGCTCCTCTACACCCCCATAGAGCTGAATCTTATACCCCGTAAGATCACGCTAAGTACTATGTTCACTACGTCCACGTTACCTCTGAGTAAACATCCCATACAACAACCCCCGCATTATTGCACATCAATTATAGAACATCCACGTCCATATCACCTCTGAGTTGTTCTTTGTATCCCCACCAAGTTCATTCCTACCACGTCCATATCACCTCTGAGTAGGAAAGCTCTATCATTACCCTATATTTACCACGTTATTACCTCTGAGTAAATATGTTGGTTCTCTCTCTCAAATTATTATCTGTACCTAAAACCTAGGTATGCCAAGGATGATAACTCCATATAAAATTCCCAGTGGAAGTACCCAAACCTATTACGTCCATACTACCTTTGATAGGATTGTCACACCTAAATAGCTCTACTGTCCAAGCGTCTTGTTCAAAGTATTTCAAAACTTATCCAAAAGTTTTAAAAACTTTGAAGGGGGTCTTGTAGAAGCATAAAAAAGGGGATTACTTTTAATCCTATATCGAAAGGAGAAGAGGGGAAGTCTCATTCCACTCTATATAAAGAGCCCCTTGCCTCCTTTGAAAAGCACACAAAATAAAAAAAGAAGAAAAGTGAGCCCATTTCCAGGAAGCCCGTTCAAGCCACAAAAATTTACAACAGTGCCTCTTCTTCTTCTCGATCGGCTGCAAGTTCTTTACTTGCCATCTTGGCAAGAAAAAGTTCGGCTACTACGGAGAAATCCAAGATAGCACGTGCCATGCGCCCTCAATGTGCTATTCTAGCAACCAGCCAAAAACGTGCACTGAAAACCATGCGCACGACTAATAGCAGGATGTACCAAAGTTGACTCAGGTACTTTTGCATCCGGAACGGGTCAACACTTAAAGTCCTCCTTCTACTTGGGTGCATTTTATGTACTGGAACTGGATCATGGGGAGCATCACTCATACACTCACCCTGACGCTTGGCCTTGCCATGCGCCTGAAGAGGGTGCAAGTGTGAACTTCTCCTCACATGATTTATGTAATGTAATCACTCACAGACGTAGATCAGAGGAGACGACCATCATGCATAACTCGTCCCTCGTAAGACATACTTGTGCTACGGTTGCCATCAACTGCTGCTACCACAAAATAGTGGCTCCACCACCAAGGCAGTCTGTGTTCCAGCAGCTTCAATCTGCTACACTTATCTGACATTATCTCGGAAACATGATGCCAATTGAAGACTTTGCAATAGCCTACTCTCGACTAGGTGCATCACTCTGATGTCTCAACTAGGAACATCATCTCAGCCTGGTGTATTAATCTGCCAGCGCATCATTCTGCCCTGTCAGAGCGAATCACTTTCTCGTCAATGCACAGACGCATCTGCCAGCCTGGGGCTCTTCCATCATAATGAGGCTTGGGTACATCAAACCCAAACCATGCATTCAACTCGACACCCAATGCCATCTCATGGAAGAATACTGCCGACAAGGGGATCGAACATAAACTATCGTGTCCATTCCCGGCGCATCTCAATCTTCTGAAGGAGTTCATCGTCAAAGCTTCTTTGAACAAGTGCATCCACAACCCATAGTGCAACATCTTTCCACCGAGGAAGATCATTCGAATTCATCTTCGTCGAGAAGTCGAAAGAAAGGCAAACAAAACTCTCTCTCAACTGTTACTATTTATAGGCCGGACAAATCAAACCCATGCGCCAAGTGGCAACCTTCCCAAAGTTGGTGCAATGAACTTGTACTTATGGTGATGAATCTTTCCCTTTGAATTCAGCCAAGTCAAACAGCCATCAAGGCCTCGAAAACCTCAATAGATAGGCCAAAAAGGATGAGACACATGGGAGATGCGCCGTCGACAGCATGCGCCCCCTACCGATGCACCCAGTGGGACATAGACCCATGCGTCCAGATTGAAATTAACCGATGCGCCCCTTTTAAACTTGTCATCATCAAGCATTTAATGCTGAGTGACAAAAGGCGACAAGAGTCGTCCAATCAGCCGAACTTTGTAGAAAAAGAAGAGTCGCTGACATCAGCACCATCATTACACTTTTGGTCGACTACAGATGTCCTTGCCACGTGGCCGATCGTTCATTCGCATGCACCTCACAGCCATGTGCCCAGAAGATTGCTTATGCCTCAAAATCTATGCACCCCCAAACTTACTCCTAATCTCAATACAGAAGCCAAGTCTCTGCATGCGCTTCCATAGCCATGCACCCTAAAAGCTCTGCATGCGCCTCAGCTGCCATGCGTCCGGACTTGTATGTGACCTTTGAAAGTCATAGACCAAGTCACCCCATGCGCCTGATCCTTGGCACATCCTGATGAGAAACCCTGTATGCACCTCAAAATTTATGCGCCCGAACTCGCTCCTGATCCTTAAAGACAGCAGCTCAGTCCTCTTCATGCGCCCGATCCTAGGCGTATCAAAACAGATCACTCTTCCCCAAATCTGAGATCTTTGAGCCATGAACACGCACCACGTGTCATTTGACTCAGTTCTGCCTACGAATGGGTGCTAACCACCCAAGATCTCAGCAATAACCGAATCTTCGCAACTGCCACGTGTCAGCTCCATCGCAGCCTAATGCAGTAGTTCAAACATATTCGAGGCGCATCTTCCATGCGCCTCCGCCAGTATCAGCCATGTGTACTCCAACAGAAATACCTTTTATTGACGGCTAAAAAGCGTCATTAATTACAAACCATGATGCTTTTTTTCTCAATCCAAGCGTTATGAAAACGGGTGTTATAAATGTTTTTAAAAACGTTATAAATAATTCATCCAAAACCATCATTAATAGGTTGAATTTCTGCTACGATTTATTTTTAAAGCGTTGTGGATATTTATGTAAAACCGTGATGAATAGTAAATATAGTTCAGAATTCAGGACATTTTGAAAGCGTTATGAATATTGCAGAATTCAAAAAATATTGAAAGCGTTATGAATAGATGATCTGTATATAGTCATTGTATCACATTTATAACGCTCTATACTGCATGTTATATACATTCCAAACACTGCTCAATTCAATTTGAAAACAACCACTTTGAACCATATTCACGACAAAACATTGAAATATAATATAAAGTACCATTCTCCATTTCATTGTCTCAAAATAGGGTACATCAACATCTCACAGATATAAAGTACTTTAGCTAGCTACATTTTATTGTCTGAAAATAGAGTACTCTAGCTACCATTCTACATTTCTCCATTTCATTATATACATCTTCTCAAAATATAGAGTATTCAATATAGAGTACACTTTAGCTACATCAAAACTATCCACATCAAAATATCTCACAGATACTATAGCGAAGAAGCAAACTTGTAGCGAAGACTGTCCACAGCACATGTACGTATAGCAAAACCCTGAAAAAGATAAAACAAGGTTTAATATACTTTAAGATAAATAAAACAAAGCAAAACCCTCACTTTAGAGTCTGTCAATTTTAGAGTCTTTAATGGCCAGCTCGGGCTCTATGAACATACACAGACCAGAGCTTGAAGAGTATGATGACTGATGAGGACATAATACAAAGCCATCTCATGACATAAATTATTTTACTTCTCAGAGATACAGAGAAACAAGCATGTGAAATATTATTCCTACAAAGCAATTATCCAAGGCGTTGACAAACCCATGACCCTTATAGTCACAAATTAAGTGCTAGATTTGAGATAAAACAAGCTCCAGTAATATATGTATATCTACACCAAACACATGTAATGTAATGGTCTGAACATGTTACAAAAATTAATTCTAATGGGTAAATCCCGTGAGTATATTGGCGTGGATAAAATTATTAATTGTCCTCATAACGGCTCATGTCCATTAGTGGTGACCTGCATGGGCCACCACTAAAAATATGTCACGACCCGCTCCAGAATAATTGGATACGAGTCGGACACGCCCAGCCTTCGTCGAATGGACACGACGAAGTAAGCTGTACAATACTAAGAAAAACTCCAAGTCACAATGTAATGTAAACAACACAGCTTTTATAACGTTCCCAAAAATGATCACCAATATCCATCAAGTCTTTTTAATACAAAATCAGCCGGAGATAAATCCGTCAAATAAAATAAAGATACAATAATGAATATACAAAATACAATCTCCAAAAAATAAAATAAAATGAAAGCTGCAATATCCAATGCAATCACATGCTCCATGTGGCCTCCCACTCACCTGCAACATATCCTGTCAGGAAAAGCAAAGTACAATCCAGATAAGAGCAATATATAATGTAATCTGTAGTACAGAATACAAGGTGAAACCAGAATACCAGAAATGGAAGTAAAACTATGGTACCAGAAATGAATGTAAAACTGCAGGCAATGGACGACAATCAATATGCTAGACAATGAACACGGCTATCAATGTACAAGGCAATGAATCACGACAATCAATATGCAATTGTGAAAATTTGAAATATTAAAACTAATGTGTGACCGGCTTAGGAGCACAATCAATCAATGAGGCAATGAGTCAATTCTACAAGGTTCGGCTTCATCGTACGTGAAGTGTACGATTAGGCTATCCACAATTTCCTACGTTGGGTGTGGTCACACAAAAGATAATATTTCTCCCAATCTTCGCAATAAACAATGACTCACAAGCAGTGAACAATGGTACAAGACAACCGTGTGTATCTCGTGTCCGATATGAGAACATGGCACATGAAGGTAAAACAGAAAACAAGGTACAAGTCGAGTTAGTGTACTTGCCTCAGTTTGGTTGCACGAGAGTAGTACTGCATGGTTGTAGTGAATCACCTGTCATATTTTTGTACAATTATTAGGGTTTTAAAATAAAGACTTTAACTAACTAGGTAACTAACTTAGGTAATTCAACTATTTCTAGATAAGGACTAGTTAACAATATTTAGAAAATATTATGGTTTTAATCGCCAAAAATATAACAAATATATAATATGTTTTTAGGAATATTAGATATGTTTTTAGGAATATTAGAAATATTTTATTAATGAGTTACTTAAATATCAAAAGAGATTTTAAAAATAGCTAGCAAGAAAATACAAGAACATTTTATTAGTAACATACAATACGAGTAACCAATAAATCATAAATAAATATATATAATTTTATATAGCAATTTGTAAGAAAATCATTTATGTTTAGAAAACACTTGATAGCTAACAATTTACAAAATATAATTTATCTAATATTAACAGATAATACTTATAACAAAATATATGGTAAAACATTTTTCTAAATCATTTGCTTCTAATGATATTATACAATTTACAAAATTATTTAATTACTACTAAAATAATAATAACCATTATTTACTCTAAATCATTATTTCAGAAATATAAATGGCAGATTTAGTCCCAGCCTATACTCAAATTGACCTAGCCCAGTCAAGCCCAACAGAACTTAAACAAAAAATTTATTTAACAAAAGACCCAGAACCAGCCCACCACCCAATCCAAATGTTATTACTAATCTCAGTCCACTTCAGTTCCAAAATCCTATCCCTTTTAATCTTGAAGAGCCAGGCTTGCCCCCCTCGGAATGAGGCTCTGGCTCTATTAAATTTCGAGAAGTCCAAAGACTATCAGAGCTGCATATTCCCAGAATTAGCCCCCACATCCCGAGGACTACTGTCGGTGTAGAGAGAGGGGGTCTCTCCATTAATGCTTTCACTACTTTACTTACAATTTCCCACAGCCGAGCAATAAAAAACCCCATCACTATCATCTTCCATAATTTCTAACACTCAGCTCAACTACTCCCTATGTGCAACGAACAGAACTCCCCCTTCACACACGCAACCATTAATCCTCTTTCCCATTTACACACGCAACCATCACTTCTCTCACTACTCTATTATTACACAGCATCAAAGAATCCCATCCGCCCGCTCTCACGTGAACTACTCAGTTCAAAATCCCACTCTACTCTTCTTATTTCACAGCCTTCTTCTTCTCCTACTGCCGAACAAGTTCCCATCATACTCCATCTTCTTCCTATTCTAACTATTCTTTTCCTCACCACTTATTCTTTACACACAGCCCAACACCATTCCCATTTCTACTCAGCCGAACCACTCACTCTCCATTCATTCATTCTCTCACTCTCTCCAACACATTTTTCTCACAGTTCCCATTAATTCTTTATTCAAAACTTCAACCTAGCTGGCTCACGTGAACCTCGCTCTTCAAACTTCACTCTTCTTCTTTATTTATTAGCCAACAGAATTTATTTTCTCTTACTAAAATCTCATTCTCAACCTAACTATCCAGAGACTAGCCCCCATCATCATCTTCTTCTCAGCCTTCAAAATTCCCCCTCCTTCTTCCTAAGCGCTCGAAACTTTAGGTCTTTCTCTCTCATTTAGTTTAGCCGACAGGATTTTCCCCCAATCCTAACTTTTCTTCAACCCATTCCTCTTTACTTTTCTCAGAAAAACCCTAGATTCTAGGTTCTACTTATGAAATCCCAACCCAATCTAAAACTCCAGAGAAGAAAGAAGGAAAAAGGGGTTCGAGAGGGAGAGGCGAACGCTCACCTCGAAGCACGGCGGCGGCGGCTTTTTGTCGAACTCGACCGATACAGAGCTCCAAAGAGGCGGTGATCGAGATAACTCTGGCACGGCATCTTCATCATCGGTTAAATCTCGTTTCCCAGTGGTGGCTCTGCCGAACTCCGGGGTGGCATTCTATGCGCGGCTCCGGAACGATGGTTCTCGACAAGGTCGGCGACTCCGACTTCAGGGCGGCGCTCTTCGGCGGCGTCCAGGCGTCTTGGTTCCTCGGCGAGGAGGCGGCTAGGTCTAGTCGGTGGTTCTCGGTGATGCGGCTCGACTCCCGAAGGAACGACGTGGCTCAGCGCTGATGGCAGTAGTGCGGTCTCCAAGATCAAGCACGGCAGTCGAGGTCGACGTTCGATGAGGCTCTGGCGATGACGACGGTTGTCACTCCCCGTTCCCGGAATGCATATTTTTATACGTATACCGCTTGCCCGAATTTATTTAGTATCTGTCATACATTTATTTTATATTAATCTTTAATTTCATGCTAATTATTTCTCTGTATTTTATTTTCTGCTTTTTCTTGGCTCTTTGTTCATTTTGGTTCATGGTGAGCCAACTTGGTTTGGCTTTACATGAAAAGGAATGGGTGGCTAGGATTTGATGGAGTAGGATGGATGGTGGAGATGCACTTGACCTTGATATAAAACTTCTTCTTTCATCTCTTTCTTCATTCATTCACATTTACTCCTCCACCAAACCCTAACCCACCTGTGAGAGGCAAGTACATCTTGCACACTATGAGAGATTTTATGCATCCCTATTTAATTTTAGTCTATGTTGTTCATCTTCTCATCCTCTACAAGTTTAGGTCTTGAAGTTCTTGATTTCCATGGATGGTTGGGTGTAGATCTAAGTTTTAAGTTTTGGTTTTTATGAATTTTATGGTTTTGATCTATCAAACTTTGTTGTTTTCGAAAATAAGTGGTTTCATGTTGTAGAGAATTTAATTCTACCAAAGTTGGCTTTTAAAAAGTTAGATTCTGATTTATTTTGAGAAAGTTATAGCCAAAACAATTTTGGTCAAACTTCTATGTTCATCTGCAGTAGAGCCGCATATGGTGTCGCGAATGAGCCGCATGAGGCACATGTCGCAGTAGAGCCGCATAGATGTCACGGTTGGGCCGCATAGGGCACATGTCGCAGTAGCCGTATATGGTGTCACGAATGAGCCGCATGAGGCGCATGTCGCAGTAGAGCCGCATAGATGTCGCGGTTGGGCCGCATGAGGCCGCATGTCGCAGTTGAGCCGTATAGATGTCACGGTTGGGCCGCATGTCGCAGTTGAGCCGCATAGATGTCGCGGTTGGGCCGCATGAGGCCGCATGTCGCAGTTGAGCCGCATATGGTGTCGTAGTTGGGCCGCATATGCCGCATGAGCCGCATATCGCAGTTAGTCCGTATGCATGTCGCAAAATAGGCCGCATAATGCCTATTTTGGTTGTTTCTGACTGTTATATGTCCTATTTTGACTGAATTATGGCTAAAATTTCTTCTAACTCCAAATATGAAAGTTGTAGATCTTTTCCTTGGCTTCAAAAATATGTTACCAACTATTTTATGTTAGTTATAGACTCGATCATACTTAATACTAGTTGACTTTCATGCCTTGTCACGAATTGACCCCGACTGTTACTTCGACTAATAATTGATCATACGTTTCTAGTTGAAACTAAGAGACTGGCTAGTCGTCTTATTAAATTGAATGAATGAGACACGTTCATATTAATTATGAACTATTGTAATCGACTGGCTGATCCCGAATATTGACATACAGGCACATGCAGGCTTCAATTTATTTATTTTTTTATTTATTTATTTTATAAAAGCAGCATGTGTACTTTATGGTCAAGGCATGATTACTCCGTGGTTAGTTTTGATTGTTGCGTTACGCTATGTAAGACCTGTAACCCAACCGCACTGGTATCGTTGTAGAGTTGTGCATATCGTACCCCATACGAAAGTACTTATTTGAATGACCATGACCCACGGCATGGGATTTCGCTTAACGTAGAGACTATTAAGTTAAATAAATAATGATTACATGGAGAGAATGGATTTCCGAGTTCTTACATGGCAGCCCTCTTGGGACTAGTAGTGCCCGACAGGCCGGCTGGTCCCCACAGATATTGCAAATCTACCACACGGGCAGGGAAGCGGTATCTGGTTATATTATCTATTGTATATTGTATATTGATGACGGACGTCCTGCTGGGACTCGTCTAATTCATGATTGGCGTAATTGATTGACTGGATAACTAGCCTTGCTTGCACATAGTAAGAACTGAGGAATCCCTATTGCATAATTTCAGGATAACTTGGAACTCACAATAGCAAGCCGTAGTAGTTGAATGGCCGTTTAAATTAATTTGTTTGTGTACTGTATGTCCTCTGTTACCTAGCCGAGATGATCAGAATGTCAGGACATGACGTGCCAACTTCTGTCCTTACTTGGTTGGGAGGTTGGTTCGAAGTGTCGTGATACTATGTGAATTCCAGTAGAAAGCAGAGATCTATTTATCATATTTTCTCATTACTGGTTTTAATTCCTCATATCGTGCTTCCTTGTGGTACTTGCTATTGGAGGTCTAACCTCTCTGGTTTTGCATGACCAGATTTAGAGCCGGTCCCCGAGGACTCAGCTTACTTCCACCTCCAAGATAGTCAATACTAGAGGGATGATCCCAGGAGGACTCGAGTGGGTTCCTTACTTCTCCGCTCGTTTGTTATTTACTTGATACCTTGCCATTTGGCACCGACATGTTAGTCGGATTGTCTTGTACTTACTTTTACATAATTGTAATTAAGTCAAACTGCAGCTGATAATAATTGTGTACACTTTGCTACATCATCTGGCTATGTTTTGTAAAACCAGATATCAAGAACATTTTGACTGAGCGTTTGGGATGCCTTACTGCTTTATCTTACATGTTCTCTATTTTTGTTTCTTATTTGAATGATTGAGACAATAGATGTGAATGACCATAGTGAGATGTAGTATGCACCCCCTCGTCTTTTAGACAGCATTGATCGTATTGTACGATATTCATCTACCCATAATACGTAGCTGGCTGAGTCATTCCCCCGCTCTCCAGTATTCTGGTTCTAGGGCATGACAAGGTTTTAGTAGTGGCCCATGCAGGTCTGATTTCAGACTTGTGGGGTGTTTTGATTTATAGGATGTCTCAATCACACATGTTCTCCTTTGATCTCATAAATTCGTTGATTCCCAACTCCAACTTGACATTCCAGTATCCCTTGACTTCCTTGATCCTTCATATTCGGTCGTTTGATTGTTCTCTTGTCCCTTTTCTTAGGGGCACTTCGTCCATACCTGTCAGAGCTGGACAGCGACAATATGGGCAACACGGATAACCTGACCATGTTGGTCAGCAACAAAGGCCAGTACTAACTCAAGAGACCATCCAAGAAGAAGTAATAGTGGAAGCAGCAGCTGGACCGCAGTATCCGGATGTTCCACCACCACCAACAGTTCTACCTACCCCTGTGGAAGTAGACACACCAGCCCTTCTGGAGATCATGAGAGGGATGATGGCTACTCAGCAACATCAAATGTTAGCCCAGTAGCGCATGCACGCTCAGTTACAAGAGCAGAACGTACTACTCAACCAAGGGTTGTAGACGGTATTAAAAAGAGGGGCGAGGCCAGATTCAGGAGCATCAGCAGTTTTGCAAGTACAACCCCCATCGTTTCGAGGGCACGGAAGATGCCATCTCAGCAGATGCATGGCTTAAGGATATTGAGGCTATTCTGACAGCAGCTAAGGTACCGGCGAAAGAACATGTGGATCAAGTGAAGCTGTTACTTCAGGATCTCGCACGTGATTGGTGGGAATCAGAGGAAGTAGGCATCAGACGTCCTGTTGCTTGGGACGATTTTACTGCAAGGTTCAAGACGAAGTACTATGGAGTTGTGGTGCAGTTTGAGCTGCAACAGAAGTTTATCAACCTCAAGCAGGCCGACAAGACGGTAGATGCTTACACAGCAGAGTTCTGCAGATTGAGTAGGTTCGTCCCAGAGATGGTAGCAACGGAGAGCCAGAGGGCTATGAGGTTCCAGCAAGGGTTTTATCTTGAGCATTTGCAATTGATAGAACGACACAACTACCAGACTTTTGATGAAGTATTGACGGCAACCCGAAGGCATGAGATCACCGTTCAGAGGATCACGGCAAGGACTGGAGGTCAAAAGAGATCCCACAGTCAGATTGAAGGAGCTGGGGGAGTAGCGCCCTGAACAACAGCACCATCCCTTGGCATTCGCATCCACGATATGGCAATGCGAGGGCCAGCACCACCATCCAGGCAGCAACAACAGCAACAGAGGAAGAACCAGCAACCCCCAGCGGGCTGCACTTATTATGGAAAGGTAGGACACACTAGAGATGTGTGTCTGACATTGAACGGACTGTGTTTGATATGTAGAAATCCAGATCATCGGGTTACCACATGTCCCATGAATTCAAGGTCATGAGGACCAGTGCAGCAGTTTCCTGCTCTGCCAGCACCAGGGGCAGGACAGTATCGAGGACCAACAGTGGCAGTGATACCATTGGCCCAGCGTCCGTTAATGCCGCAAGCTCAGATATTTCAGTAGCAGGGACCGTCGATGCAGCAGCACCAGCATAGACCACCCCAGCATCATCAGGGAAGGGGCCAGCAGCAGCACCAGGCTAGGCCGCAGCATGGGAACCAACAAGGAGGTCGAGGGCAGGCATTCACTCTGTCCTTGGAGGAGGCATTAGCATCGGGAGATGTTGTGGCAGGTAACATTCTCGTCGCCTCATATCCCGCAGTAGCATTGTTTGATTCGGGAGCATCACACTCATTTTATCTGCACAATTTACGACACGGCTAGAAATGGAGTTCGAGGCATTGCCAGGGAGGTTGAATATACTCACTGGCAATGGGCTCGTAGGAGTTAGTAGAGTTATTCTAGCGTGTAGCATTGTAGTTTGCGGGCATTCCTTACCCGCCAGGTTGATAGAATTTCCTGTTGGAAATTTTGACGTTATCTTAGGCATGGACTGGCTGAAAGACAGTCATGCGACGATAGATTGTCGTAGAGGGAGTGTATCTTTTGATATTCCAGGCATGAAGAGATTCACCTTAGTCAGATCAGAGGCAACTCAGCAAGAGCAGGGAGTAATAACGACAATGAAAGAAGTTCAAGTTCCGAAGGTAGTTGAAGAGTTTCTGGATGTATTTCCTGAAGAACTTCCAGGTCTACCACCGGTTAGGGATATTGAGTTCAGTATAGAATTGGCACCTAGAACTAAACCGATATCAGATCAAGTTTACAGAATGGCGGATTCAGAGCAGGCCAAGGTATATCAGTACATAGAGGAACTGAAGGAGAAGAAGTTCATCCAAGCTAGCATATCGCCATGGGTAGCACCAGTGGTACTTGTAGGAAAGAAGGATGGATCATCCAGATTGTGCATTGATTACATGAAGCTTAACGCGGCAACAGTAAAGAACAAGTACCCATTACCCACGATCGACGACTTGTTTGATCAGTTGAGCAGGGCTAGAGTTTTCTCCAAGATAGATCTTCGTTCAGGGTATCATCAAGTGAGGGTTCGAAAGGAGGATATTCCTAAGACAGCGTTCAGGTCGAAGTATGGGTATTATGAATTCTTAGTAATGTTGTTTGGTTTGACCAATGCTCCCGCAATATTTATGGATTTGATGAACCGCATCTTTATGCCATACTTAGATCAGTTTGTCATTGTATTTCTTGACGATATTCTCGTATATTCTGCCAGTGAAGAGGAGCATGAAGACCACCTCAGGAAAGTATTACAGGTTTTGAGAGAGAACCAGTTGTATGCCAAGCTCAGTAAGTGTGAGTTCTGGACGAATCATATTTCATTTTTGGGTCATATCATATCAGGAGCTGGAGTAGCAGCGGATCCCAAGAAGGTAGAAGCAGTAGTAGAGAGTTGGCCAGTACCCAAGACCGTAGCTGATATGCGGAGTTTCTTGGGATTGGCAGGATATTACAGAAGGTTCGTATCAGACTTTACAAGGCTTTCAGTACCCATGACCCGCTTGACACGGAAGGATGTACCATTCGTCTGGTCGGCAGAATGCCAGGCATCATTTGAGAATCTAAAGCAAAAGTTGATATCAGCACCTATTCTTATATTGCCAGTTGGACCCGGAGGTTTTATAGTATATTATGATGCGTCGGGAAAAGGACTTGGATGTGTTCTCATGCAACATGGGAAGGTGATAGCGTATGCATCTAGGCAACTTCGAGACCACAAGAAGAATTACCCAACTCATGACTTGGAGTTGGCGGCAGTAGTATTTGATTTGAAGCTATAGAGACATTACTTATATGGTGATCGAGTGGATATGTATACAGACCATAAAAGTCTGAAGTACATCTTTACTCAGAAGGAGCTGAACATGAGGTAGAGAAGATGGTTAGAGCTGATCAAGGATTATGACGTGGAGCTTCAGTATCATCCAGGCAAGGCTAATGTGGTAGCAGACGCTCTTAGCAGGAGAGGCGGCGCATTTATGTTGACAACACAGAAGCACATTTTAGAAGACCTTCGGGAGATGGGCATCGAAGTTATACTTCCTAGTGATATAGGAGTTCTAACAAGTTTACAAGTTCAATCCGACTTGGTAGACAGAATCAAGGCAGCTCAGGCACAGGACCCAAGGATTCAGAAGCTTAGAGCAGAATGTGAGTCCGGACTCAGAAAGGAGTTAAAAATTCATGAAGATGGTACCCTTAGGTTTGGATCACGCCTATGTGTGCCTAGTGGAGATATCAGACATGAGGTTATGACAGAAGCTCACAGTTCTCAGTATTCTATACACCCTAGAGGGACCAAGATGTACCAAGATATCAAGCAACACTTCTGGTGGAACGGGATGAAGAGGGAGATAGCTAGATTTGTTCCCGTTGCTTGGTATGTCAGCAAGTGAAAGCAGAACAGCAGAGGCCAGCTGGGTTATTGCAACCGCTTCCTATTCCGAAATGGAAGTGGGAGCACATCACAATGGACTTTGTGACCGGTTTACCGAGATCACCAAGTGGTAAGGATGCTATTTGGGTGATAGTGGACCGGCTTACAAAGGTAGCACACTTTCTCCCTTTCAAAGTAGGGCAATCTACAGAAAAGTTGGCAGAGTTGTATATGCAACAGATAGTCAGGTAGCATAGAGTCCCTGTCAGTATTGTGTCAGATAGAGATACCCGTTTCACATCATATTTCTGGAAGAGCTTACATCATAGTCTGGGCATCAAGTTAAGATTTAGCACGGCTTACCATCCACAGACGGACGGGCAATCAGAAAGAACAATTCAGACTTTAGAAGATATGTTGCGAGCATGCACCCTAGATTTTGGAGGATCTTGGGAGAGCCACCTGCACTTAGTTGAGTTTTTATACAACAACAGTTATCAAGCCAGTATCCAGATGGCGTCATTCGAAGCTCTATATGGTAAGAAGTGTAGGTCGCCACTAGCATAGGATGATATCGAGGAGAGGAAGATGTTAGGCCCGAAAATGATTGTTCAGACAGTTGAATTGGTTAAGGAAATTAGAGAGCGACTTCGAGTTGCGCAGGATCGGCATCGTCATTGGGCGGACCAGCATCGTAGGCCGCTAGAGTTTTCTGTTGGGGACCACGTGTTCTTGCGGATCTCACCTACCCGTGGGGTCATTAGATTTGGCGTTCGCGGGAAGTTGAGTCCGCGATACGTAGAACCATTCGTTATCCTTGATAGGGTAGACGATGTTGCTTATCGTTTATCCCTTCCACCTTCGTTACGAGAGGTGCATGACGTGTTTCATGTATCTCAATTGCGAAGGAATGTATCGGACCCCAGCCATATCCTTGATCATTCTGAGTTGGTTGTTGGTACCAACTTATCTTACGAGGAGCAGCCGGTGTCCATTTTGGACCGGAGAGAGAAGATACTCAAGAACCGAACAATTAGCCTTGTCCGGGTTGCTTGGGGTCATCACTTATTAGGAGAGTCAACGTGGGAACGTGAGGATGATATCCGATCACGGTATCCACATCTGTTTGACTCACAAGGTATATTTCTTTCCGTGTACCTTGATTGTCTTAACCCCTCATGCTTGTCACCTCGTAGATAGAACTACTTGATATCGTAGATTGTTAATATAGATATGTTATCTGCTAGTTAAACATTGAAGAATGATTGCTTGCTCAAGTTTCTTGTACCTAGATCAGCTCGGTTTTTCCTATCTTGCTTGGATTTGAAATTCCGAGGACGAAATTTATCTAAGGTGGGTAGAGATGTTACCCCCCGTTCCCGGAATGTGTATTTTATACGTATACCGCTTGTCCGAATTTATTTAGTATCTGTCATGCATTTATTTTATATTTAATTCTTTTAATTTCATGCTAATTATTTCTCTGTTTTTTATTTTTTGTTTTTTCTTGGCTCTTGATTTATTTCGGTTCATGGTGAGCCAACTTGGTTTGGCTTTACATGGAAAAGAATGGGTGGCTAGGATTTGATGGAGTAGGATGGATGGTGGAGATGTACTTGACCTTGATATAAAACTTCTTCTTTCATTCTCTCTCTTCATTCATTCACATTTACTCATCCACCAAACCCTAACCCACCGGTGAGAGGCAAGTACATCTTGTACACCATGAGGGATTTCATGCATCTCCATTTAATTTTAGTCCATGTTGTTCATCTTCTCATCCTCTACAAGTTTAGGTCTTGAAGTTCTTGATTTCCATGGATGGTTGGGTGTAGATCTAAGTTTTAAGTTTTGGTTTTCATATAGATTTTATGTTTTGATCTATCAAACTTTGTTATTTTCGAAAATAAGTGGTTCCATGTTGTAGAAAATTTAATTCTACCAAAGTTTGGCTTTTGAAAAGTTAGATTCCGATTTATTTTGAGAAAGTTATGGCCAAAACAATTTTGGTCAAACTTCTATGTTCATCTGCAGTAGAGCCGCATATGGTGTCGCAAATGAGCCGCATGAGGCACATGTCGCAGTAGAGCCGCATAGATGTCGCGGTTGGGCCGCATGGGGCACATGTCGCAGTAGCCGCATATGGTGTCGCGAATGAGCCGCATGAGGCGCATATCGCAGTAGTGCCGCATAGATGTCGCGGTTGGGCGCATGAGGCCGCATAGATGTCGCGGTTGGGCCGCATGAGGCCGCATATCGCAGTTGAGCCGCATAGATGTCGCGGTTGGGCCGCATGAGGTCGCATGTCGCAGTTGAGCCGCATAGATGTCGCGGTTGGGCCGCATAGGCCGCATGTCGCAGTTGAGCCGCATATGGTGTCGTAGTTGGGCCGCATATGCTGCATGAGCCGCATGTCGCAGTTAGTCCGCATGCATGTCACAGAATAGGCCGTATAATGCCTATTTTGGTTGTTTCTGACTGTTATATGTCCTATTTTGATTGAATTATGGCTAGAATTTCTTCTAACTCCCAACATAAAAGTTGTAGATCTTTTCCTTGGCTTCAAAAATATGTTACCAACTATTTTATGCTAGTTATAGACTCGATCATGCTTAATACTAGTTGACTTTCATGCCTTGTCACGAATTGACCCCGACTGTTACTTCGACTAATAATTGATCATGCGTTCCTAGTTGGAACTAAGAGACTGGCTATTCGTCTTATTAAATTGAATGAATGAGACACGTTCATATTAATTATGAACTATTGTAATCGACTGGCTGATCCCGAATATTGACATATAGGCACATGCAGGCTTTAATTTATTTATTTATTTATTTATTTATTTTACAAAAGCAGCATGTGTACTTTATGGTCAAGGCATGATTACTCCGTGGTTAGTTTTGATTGTTGTATTACGCTATGTAAGACCTGTAACCTAACCGTACTGGTATCGTTGTAGAGTTGTGCATATCGTACCCCGTACGAAAGTACTCATTTGATTGACCATGACCCACGGCATGGGATTTCACTTAACGTAGAGACTATTAAGTTAAATAAAATAATGATTGCATGGAGAGAATGGATTCCTGAGTTCTTATATGGCAGCCCTCTTAGGACTAGTAGTGCCCGACAGGCCGGCTGGTCCCCACAGATACTGCAAATCTGCCACACGGGCAGAGAGCAGTATCTGGTTATATTATCTATTGTATATTGTATATTGATGACGGACGTCCTGCTGGGACTCGTCTAATTCATGATTGGCGCAATTGATTGACTGGGTAAACTAGCCTTGCTTGCACATAGTAAGAACTGAGGCATCCCTATTGCATAATTCCAGGATAACTTGGAACTCACAATAGCAAGCCGTAGTAGTTGAATGGCCGTTTAAATTAATTTGTTTGTGTACTGTATGTCCTCTGTTACCTAGCCGAGATGATCAGAATGTCAGGACATGACGTGCCAACTTTTGTCCTTGTTTGGTTGGGAGGTTGGTTCGAAGTGTCATGATACTATGTGAATCCCAGTAGAAAGCAGAGATCTATTTATCATATTTTCTCATTACTGGTTTTAATTCCTCATATCGTGCTTTCTTGTGGTACTTGTTATTGGAGGTCTAACCTCTCTGGTTTTGCATGACCAGATTTAGAGCCGGTCCCCGAGGACTCAGCTTACTTCCACCTCCAAGATGGTCAATACTAGAGGGATGATCGCAGGAGGACTCGAGTGGGTTCCTTACTTTCCCGTTTGTTTTGTTATTTACTTGATACCTTGCCGTTTGGCACCGACATGTTAGTCGGATTGTCTTGTACTTACTTTTACATAATTGTAATTAAGTTAGACTGCAGCTGATAACAATTGTGTACACTTTGCTACATTATCTGGCTATGTTTTGTAAAGCCAGATATCAAGAACATTTTGACTGAGCGTTTGGGATGCCTTACTGCTTTATCTTACATGTTCTCTATTTCTGTTTCTTATTGAATGATTGAGACAATAGATGTGAATGACCATAGTGAGACTTTCATGTAGTATGCACCCCCTCGTCTTTTAGACAGCATTGATCGTATTATACGGTATTCATCTACCCGTAATACGTAGCTGGCTGAGTCATTCCCCCGCTCTCCAGTATTCTGGTTTCGGGGCGTGACAACGGTGGTGCTCGAAGGACGAGCGGCTGAGCTTCGATGGTGGTGCTCCTCCAGCAGAGAGAAGAGACAGAGAAAGAGAGAGAGAACAGGAGAGAGGAATTGATGATGTGTCAGAATATAATTTTAGAAATTGTACTGTCGGAATTGGAGACTGTGTCATGTAATTTATACTAATAAAATATTTAGTGTGTGCGTGTGTGTGCAATAGGAATAATGGCATGACTGTAATTAACTGTAGATCTGGGTGTATTAGTATAGTGGCAAGTAGCAGTAATTAGGTTTAGATCTTGGTGTAATATACAATGGCAGTGTTGTAATTAGATATAGATCTGGGGCTGAATAATAGGTTTAGTAACAGAATTAGTTAGAGACCAATTTTAAATTCAAATTTCTAAACAATTTTCAAAACAAAATTTCAAAAACAGTATCTGAAAATGGAATTTCAAAAAAATCAAACATTCCCTCCATAGATTTTCAAAAGAACAGATAAATAGAAACATATTTCAAATTCCAAAACAACTTTACTTAATCCCCTAATTAATTAATAGCTAACCACATGGCTAAATAATAATAACTAATTAACCAATAATTCAGCTCATAAATAAATATTAGCATTAGCAAGAATAGATTAATTAGTACATAACCATTAGTAACTAAAATAACAGATAACATAAATTTGTTTACAAAATAAAGGGTTGACAGAACTTGAGAATTAATAATACTTAATATTTATTTTAAAAGTGGAACTCCCTTTTGGTATAAGAAAGAACTAAAATAAATCCATTAACAAGTTTTATCATGATTCCAAAAATTTACAAATTTTGAATGTAGAGAGTTACAAATCTACCCCCCATACAAAAATTTTGTCCTCGAAATTTCAAGGATTTTGAAGTGTATAAAATCAAACAAAATTTATTAAAGACAACTAAATGATTTATTTATGTAGTAAAATAACAAGGACTAACAAGTAGTCACTAAACAATTGCGAAAGACTGTAAATGTAAGAAAATTCAGAGATAAGCGTCAAAATAGACAATACAAAAATCTAGCTACTACAAGCAAGGAAGAAAGATAACGGTCCATCCGACTGCGCTCCTGCAGCTACTACTGATCCTCAAAGACTGGGTCCTCCTGCTGCTGCTCTGGTGCTGGCTCCTGACGAGTAAAAGCTGCAGGGCAATCTCTCGCTTGGTGAGTGGCAGATCCACATATCAAGCACTGCCCTAACTTCTTGCAGCATTTCCCGACACAGTGTCCCGGTCGCTTGCAGTATGCACAAGAAAAGTACACTGGAGTCTGAATTTGTCCCTGCTGCCTCGACGATGTCGGTGCTCGAACATAATGCTGATGCTGAAGTGGCATCTGCTGAGTGTCGGTCCGCTTCGGTGGACCCTGGGAACTGCTGGCGCCAATGTCTCGGTCCCGCTTAAGCTTCGGGTCCATCTCCTTCTCCACTCCCTGAGCAACTTTAAGGATGCTCGCCTAGGTCGTGGCCTAACTGATAGCTACTGCATGATGCAGCTCCCTGGTGAGGCCCTTCTTAAACTTCTATGCCCACTCCTTCGGCGTGCTGACTAGGTTCTCTGCGAACCTGCTGAGTCGGGTGAACTCCGATGTATACTGGGCCACTGTCATACTCCCTTGCTGCAATGCCTCAAACTCCATCCGAAGCTCGTCCCGCTCCACATTCGGGAAGAACTTCTCCTGGAACAGCAGTTTGAAATCCTTCCCGAAAACTCTGGGCTCTGCTAACTGGGGCTCCGCCCGGTACCAAGCCCTAGCGATGTCGAAAAGTCGCATGCTCACAACTTCGACCTGCAAATCATCCGGGATTATTGCCATCTTCAATGACCGCTCAGCATTTTCCAGCCACTCGTCTGCGTAGACTATCCCCTCATTGCCCCAAAAATCTATCGGACAGAGGAACTGATAGTCCTTGGCAGTCCCTGGCCTCGGCGCTGCTGGTATCGGTGGTGCTGGCGGAGCTGGTGGAGTCGGCTCTCTGGTCCTGAGTGCGTCGACGACGGTCGCTCTGAACTGTGCGGCCTGCTGACTCTGAGCCTCTCTGAACTGCGCAGCCTGTTGATTCTGGGCCTCCATGAATTGCTGAAACAAGGCCATCACCTGCGTGCCATCGAACGTCATCGTCGAAAGAAAGGACTGAGGCAGAGGCGGTGTAAGCTGCTCCTGTGCACTGGGTGCAGGCTGCTCACTGGTTCCAGCGTTCGTCGTAGCGACCGTCCTGTAAAAGAAAATAAACTATTGATTGCTACATCCTAGAAAAATCATAAACTATCCTAAAAATCATAAGTAAAATCAATTTTTTAAATTTTTAAATATCAATAACTATAAACCATAATTGTACAAAAATATAACAGGTGATTCACTGCAACCATGCAGTACTATCCTCGTGCAACCAAACCGAGGCAAGTACACTGACTCGACTTGTACCTTGTTTTCTGTTTTACCTTCATGTGCCATGTTCTCATATCGGACACGAGATACACACGATTGTCTTGTACCATTGTTTATTGCTTGTGAGTCATTGTTTATTACGGGGATTGGGAGAAATATTAGCTTTTGTGTGACCACACCCAACATAGGAAATTGTGGATAGCCTAATCGTACACTTTACGTACGATGAAATCGGACCTTGTAGAATTGACTCATTGACTCATTGCCTCATTGATTGATTGTGCTCCTAAGCCGGTCACACATTAGTTTTAATATTTTAAATTTTTACAATTGCATATTGATTGTCGTGATTCATTGCCTTGTACATTGATAGCCGTGGTCATTGTCTAGCATATTGATTGTCATCCATTGCCTGCAGTTTTACATTCATTTCTGGTACCATAGTTTCACTTCCATTTCTGGTATTCTGGTTTCACCTTGTATTCTGTACTACAGATTACATTGTATATTGCTCTTGTCAGGGTTGTACTTTGCTCTTTTCCTAACAGGATACGTTGCAGGTGGGTGGGAGGCCACATGGAGCATGTGATTGCATTGGATATTGCAGCTTTTATTTTACTTTATTTTCTGGAGATTGTATTTTGGATATTCATTATTGTATCTTTATTTTATTTGACCGAATTTGTCTCCGGCTGATTTTGTATTAAAAAGACTTGATGGATATTGGTGATCATTTTTGGAAACGTTATAAACGTTGTGTTGTTTACATTACATTGTGACTTGGAGTTTTCTTTAGTATTGTACAGCTTACTTCGTCGTGTCCATCGACGAAGGCTGGACGTGTCCGACTCGTATCCGATTATTCAGGAGCGGACAATTATTTTTCTAACAGGTATATAAATATATGTTAACAGTGAATATTAACGGGTTTAACCGTTGGTATATTTAAAAACTTATGGAAAAAAAACTTTATTATATAATTAAATAGCAACAAGAATATATCGTTAGTATATTTAAAAATATGGAAAAAAAAATATATGAAAGAAGACCATTAACACCAATACCTCATCGATGGTTTGTCCCCAAACCTTGAATAACTTTAACTTCTAGGCCTGTGCACTAATATGTATATAAAAGGAAAAATTAGGAGAAGAAGAAACACATTTGTTACTGATTTAATGAAGTGTGTCGTGTCATTACTTTTACGTTTGAGCATCTGCATAACATATTTCCAAAACATAATCAAGTCCACCACGTGTACTGTATATTTTTAAGGCAAGATAAATAAAATGAACATTATGAGCAACAGTAAAGTAATGCAAACATAGACAAACCTGCACTTCATCACAATAATAATAAAAATATCTTCCATTGTCTGGCAACTATCCTGCATAAATTTCATTATTCATGAATCCCCCTGCTTAAGCCTTTCACAAGGTCAGTTATGGTTGGAGCAATAATAATTAACATCTTCAACTATCTAATATTTCATGGAGGACTTTATGAAATACAATGGTCGAAAAGCTTGCTTAATGGTCAACAAGAGCATCCTCCTACAACTATAGAGCAATATGTACAATTATCATTATGTTTCTTGCAGCTAGTCTAGTCACCAACCCCAAGATGGGAGGGTGCTCATGCTGATGTTGATTAAACAAATAAAATCAGTTCCGTAGTAGTTTAAATTAAGTGTAGTTTCTTAGTTCAATACTACCTCCTTAGAATTTATGCAAATTACCTACACATGAAGTACAAATAGTCATCACCATCCATCCTATGCAAAAACAACCTCAGTCATTGTTTCAGCAGGGAAGTCTTCATAATCGGTGATGCCTGTGATCCGTATCCTTGTGTTTGGCTGTAACGGTGTTTCAAGTAATTGCAAAATATTGTGTTTATATAACTAGCAGATTTTGTTTCGAGAATAAAATATAAAAGCAATCATGATACCTGCCGGTGACCAATGTTCCTTCTATAGTTATTCTTCTTCTTCTTATACTTGTAGACAATTACTTTCTTATCAAGTCCCTGCATTAACATATGAAAGATAATCTAACAACTTCTCTCATATTAAAATGGATACAAATGACACAATGATAACATAAAAAGTATATCAGTTACCTTAAGTTGATCATGTAACTCGGTAGCTTGTTTAAGTTTCTGCTACAGTTGAGGCAACTTTAGCTTCTCACTTGCAAGCTCCTCGTGGGACAATGCCTTCTAGTTTTTCCAAGTCTAAAATTGCTTCAGAGTCTTATTCTCCCTACACAAGGCTTCCTGACAACTGGTCGCAGACTTAGCCGCTCTCAGTTTAGCAGATTCTATTTCCATTCTCAGTTTAGAGTTCTCGACTTTAAGACTTCTTGTAGTGGAATTGGTTGTGTCCACCTGACTACTAGCCCGAGATAGTACAATTTCCATCTCTGCAAGCTTTTTTCTGGTGTCCAATTTTTTGTTCATCCATTCAAAGTTAGGACATGATAAAAAAAGGGGTAAATTTACACCCTTTTTTTCGGTTACTCAAAACATTAATGCCAAAAGGCAAGATAAGATCAAAGAGGGATAGGTGGTGTCATAATCAACAAAACTTATTTATAGTGATGCAATTTGGTCATTTTTATGCATTTTCATAAGCAACTAGGACAATAAGATGGGCACGGATTAGCATAGAATGCAAGCTAACCTGACATTTTCCAGCTCTTATAATTTGATACTCTACTGGAAAAGCAGCGCCAAGGTAGAGTACTCGAGCGCCAGGTTTCTTACAAACAAAATAATAATAATAATTAGCACACAGTTTCTATCATACATCAAGACGGTTGTATAATAGAACATGTAAGAAAAGGGCATCAAACTCAAGGAAAAACATCAAAGGTCAAGCTGGTTGTATAATACACTCTCTCTTTTTATGTAAGTTGGAGAAAATTTCTGATACTTTGTTCTAACTAGCCCTAGATTCCAAAGGTCAAACCTGGTCTAGTTAGCATAGTTTTGATATGTTTCCAGTTTGATGGCATGATATTAGCTTTAGCTTATCAGAATGGAGCATAATCGCAAAAAGATGTTCAATATATGCATACTTTAGAAACCTAGTTGGGGTAATAATACTTATAGTTGATGTTTGTTGAAGTATTTTGACTCAGAAAAAATTATCTCGTTCTTAATAGGAATCATGTCATCATATTCTCGTATTGGTCCATGACACAGTTTAATAAACTCGTCTGAAATTCTATGTTTTCATCCAGACCTGGATGGTCCAAATTAGGAGTAATAATAAGACATGCCGAGATGCAAGAACTCGCATGTTTATGGGTGGATGCAAGTATCTTGACATAAATTGGTTATGAATTTTGAACAAACACACACACGTCCACACACCTACACAATAATTTAAAAAATTCGAAGAGTTCTCTCATGTTTATGGGTGGATGTACTTGGGTCTTTGTCTTGCTAACTATCACTAGTGATTCGCGGGGGAATTTAATTCTCACCATTTAGAAAAGGTAACAATATGTCAAAATATATAAGAATATATATTGAGAAAGTCTATATGAATTATCTACATAACTACGAGAGGGTCAAATAAAACTAAAAAAAATAGTGGTCAACGCTTACATCCAACATGACCGATATCATTTAATCTAAAGGTGTACAGTCAAACAATTACAAATTGATGTCTAAGATCCATCCCACCCTTAATGCATGTGCAATATGCACACTGTAAAAAATAAGTTGTATTGCAAGAACTTGATTTTGAGGCAATATGACATGGCACATAACACAGACACGGTACCGATTTTTGCGTGACCAGGAGTAATTTCGAGTGTAAAAATGCTGTGTTCAACATGTGTCATACACGACGTTACAGGGACATTGTTCTCTTTTTTATCCATAATTTCTAGAAAATAGGGCAATTGAAAAGAACATGTTACAATAATCAAAACAAATCTAACTCACAGAAACTAGATACAGCAGATAACTGATTAGAAGCCTAATACAAGATCTAATCACAATGAAACATTCTAACCAACCTTGATACCGAACGAGTCTCCATGAAGTTCAACTTGTAAGTATTCGTCCGAAAGCAATAGAATTAACACCCTTCCCGGGCAGCAACGAAACCCCAAGATTGCCCTCATCCACACTGCAAGAACCAACAAAGAAAGAAACAAGAAGATGAACCAAGACCCGAAGCTGCGCGGACAAAGAAAATGCCTCACAAATTAGTAAAAAAAGAAAATGCATTCAAAGATTTCCAAACATGCATTCAAAGATTTCAGCCATCTTTTGAAACTAGGAAATAGAAAATAAGCCCTAACCTACGGATAAAAATTAGGTCAAAAATTAGAGGATTTTATTAAAAATCATGTCGAGGCAGAATTTAGGGCATAAAATAAGCAATAATCGAGACATAATTTAGGACAAACCATGTCGCCGCGGTGGAGGAGTTTGCACACCGGTGGTAAAGGCTACGCCAGTGACAACCTTCGCTCTGCGGTGGAGTTTGTAACCGAAGGAAACGGGGAGCGGGCTGAGGGAAGTGGGGGAAGCGGGGAGAAGGAGAACGGAAGCGGCGAGTTGGGGAGAAAGAGAGAGGACGAGGATTTAGGCTTTTTTTTAAGTACGGGAGAAGTACGGGAGAGTTAAGGTTTTGACTTAAATTTTGGTGCTTTTTTTCATAACGCTCGTATCACTGAAAGACTATCAATAACGTTTATATTGGACACCGTCATAGAATGGAGTCTTACTGAACTTTGATGATGCTTCTTTATCAGCCTTCATGAAATCCACTTATCAAGCGTCATTAATAGGTCTTTTTGTTGTAGTGGTGGTGTTCCCACATCCAGGCGCATCCTACATATACGCGCAGAGGCAGCTCAGCCTGCTGCATATAAATAGAAGGACCATTCCTTCAACAGAAAAAGGGGGTCCAGATATCTACAGACAGAGATATATAAACGAAGACATATCCACAGATCATATCCAGATAGCAGGAGAGACACTTCATGTCTTCTTCCCCTCAACACACTCCGGCATCCAGAGCAACCCAGACCTTCAGAGAATTCAAGATAGTCATCAGATCGTCAACGAAGTTAATGCATTACCACTCGCTCTATCAACACAGTTCCCGGATAAAAATAAAAGTGTACTCAAAGGACTACATCTAAGTCCTATATTATATATTGTTCTGTTTGTAATCGAAATACAAAGTTTTAAGCAAAAAAAAAACCTTCGTCACATCCTTTTTCGATGGCGAATAACGTTTTCTAGCGTATCAATTTTTGATATGTCATATCAATTTCGATAGCATGAGGGTCAACTTTGAATTTTCATTGAATGTCAACTTTAGTTCGTATTGCATACATCACTATAAACTTTTCTATACGCAGCAACTCATTTTCTGATTCGCCGCATCCCGCTATTCTTTGATCGTGTAACCGAGTTACCGATTATCCAATATCGAACCCTCGAGTTATACAATCACGCCCTCTAAGTTTTGCGTGTTTCATTCGTACCCAAATGAGTTTTGCCACAATGTAACCAACTATCTCTTAGGCACTATTTACCCTCATCAACCAACTCTTCACCGAAGTCACACATCGTACGATCCGATTATAATTCACATCGTCCAACATTTCTATCGAGATCACAAGTCGTGGATTCGATTACGATTCCCCTCACCCAACATTTCTATCAAGATCGCAAGTCGTGCGATTCGATTATAAGTTTAAGTTTTTTATCCCATCGATCCGATTATTGCTTCAAGGCGAAATCATTTCGTTAGTCTTGGTCATTTTGACTGACTTACAAATTTACGTCCGACGTATTATTTATTGATACGAGCCCCTGTCCTATCGTTTCAATCGATTATTGAAGAACACTTGCATCAACATACTGTCATAGAAATTTTCAATCGAGTCTCAGTACTCTCCCTTCCGATGCGGATAAACCTACCGCAACTCTCACAATGCATTGATGCAAATTCATCACACAAGTGGTATAGCATATACCACTCAGAATCGAGTCATTCATCGCATACGTTGTATGGCATATACCACTCAGAAATAAAACTATTTCCTTCGCATCATACTCGGTATGAACCAACTGTTTATTCCGTCTTACGATTTCTATAATGATCATGTCGATCACAATCGTAACTTTTGATTAATCAAAATTCGACACAACTCGACCAACGTATTCTTTTGTCAACACAAGTTCGGTGCACAATCGAACGATTCATTCTATCGATTATAATTTCTCTTCCATGCATTGCACCTCGTGTAACAATTTATTTCCTTTTCGTTTCACATCGTTCAACAATTTATTTCTGACATTCGTTGCACTCGTGCAATGATTAATTTCGGACGTCCAAAGCCAATACTCGAATCTATTCAACACATTCGATATCAACTTTCATTTTTATTGCAACGTATCATTCATAATCAACTCGTTGCAATTAATTCAGCAACATCCTACGACCTTCATTGTATCGTTGCAACCAACATTTCTCATATTAACCATTGCATTGAGACATCGAACATCTCAATTCACAATTTATGATGTATTACACTTGCAGCAACAAACATTTGAATTCACATCTTGTGACTTGTTGCACTTACAGCAACAAACGTTTCAAGACTTTTCCAGCGAACATCATATAATTTCCAAAACACATGCGATAAAATTACATAATTTGTATTAGACTTATTGTATGGAACATCCAGTGTGGCATCGAGTAGAGTCAAGAGTCATTTCATGGTGTTGGACAATTTTTTAGAATTGAAACGAAGCAAGCATCCTGAGGAAATTAGGCCTAGAGCTCTGATACCAATTTATCACGCCCCGACCCAAAAAATTGCTCGTCCTCGTATCGATTTATCCGAATCATCGTCCTCGCTGGGGCGTGATGTCGTACGAGTCTAGAGTTGCACTAGTACAAGGCAAGATGACAAGTTCTCAAATGGTTATCTTTAATTTAATATTAGCAACAGAAAAAAAATAGAGTATACGAAACAATTCTCTTTATTCAATAAATGAACTAAGGTTACAAAGGCTTTCAATAGCCCAACTAAATTTACAGATTGGCTACAATACTTAAGTTCACTCTTGCTTACAAAGGATTTCACCGTTCGTACATCATGCCTTCTATATCTCGGTCGCATCAATCATGTTGCAAGTCGAACGTCAATGCGATTGCACGCCTCAATACGCTACGGCATTCCATGCCTCAGCGCGATCAAGCGAAGCTCCGCCGCGAGAAGACCATTTCCTGAACCTGCTAGCAAACTAGTGGGAATTATTACTTTCGTCCTCGTTGTACTGATAAAGACCCACTTAAATAAACCGACATTTAGTAATGTGTTGATTCATACAACATACAATTTAGTTATCTTTTTATGTTCTCCTTAGGATCAATTTCATGGCATATTCGAAAGTAATAAAGCATGTTATCATGGCAAGCATGTTATTTGATTTGTATAAGCAAGCAGGCAACCAATAGCAATCTCGTATTGTTTCGTGACTTCTTACCAAAAATTAATGCACTCGCCTTGTACCGACGTAAGGTCAATACGCCTCATTCCTTCCCTGTCATGTTATAAGTGCTCTGTGCAGGATCTCTATGTTCCTGTACCTTTGACCCATCGTTTCTTAACTATATGAAGGTCACTAGCTTTTTGAGCTAGAATGGACTTATATTTCTTAACTCACATATATAAGACAGCAATCCTCTGTGCGGTTGCTAACACAAACATTAGAGGAACCCAAATTATTTTTGGAGTGGCTTATCACATCAATAGCAGGTCGCAAACCGTCTTAATGAAGTGTACCAAACCGGTTTTATCGCATCCCTCCTAGGTCGAACGGTCCCAGCGCCTTGGCGTACCACGTTCGAAAGAAGGCCCCGTGCACAAGCTTCTTATATCTTTAAGCCCATTTGACCATGCAATGAATCTTATCTTTCATAAAACCAAGCAAATTTGCCTATCTCTATTTCAATTGGCACAATGCCCCAACTCAATGTTCATCAACGAACGCCCCGAAGGCCATAAACATTTCGAAGGCACCATGCCACATTAGACAGTTCTGCCACATTCGTGCCACAACTGTTCCCTTCGTAACGAAGCCATCATTTGTAAGTCTTGCGCACGTAAGCACACTTTGATATAGTTATTCTCCATTCCTTCCATCGTGCATTCGATGCACGCCTCAATTCAGTATTTTTGTAATCTACGCCTTAGTGTTCAATGCGTTAGACTTATGTTCCTTCCCTCCGACTCGTGCAACTGAGGCACGCCTCGATAGGGTATTCAATGTTCTATAGCTCGTGTACTGAGGCACTCGTGCCGATATAGTCTTTCAATGTTCTAGCATACTAACTCGTGCACGGGGGTACGGAATAACTCATACGTTGAGGCACTTGTCGATACAGTTATCCCATGTTCTTATGGCTTGCACACCGAGGTGCTCGCCTTTGCAATATTTAATGTTCAATAGTAACTCATATATTTGATGTACATTTCATTTTAATTGTTCTATCTAGTATTCGACACGCACTATGTTCATCTCTCGATTGAGCCACGCCCGTGGTCTCGATATGATAACTTAGCATACAATAATATATTTTACTTAGGCATGAAGGAGTAGGAAAGAGAAGTCAAAGTCCCCCTACCTTAAGTCGATACGCCTTGTCGTTTCGTCGAGCCGATGTGGCTCAATTTCATAACTTGTTACGCGACCAACTCTTCGGATTTAACCGTTTGAGCACTTCATGCTACGTCGAATTATCCAAGTGATTTGGCCTACCGTGCCTATGCTTCAGTTCGTAGCAAGGCGACGATTTGGTTTTACGGACACCATTACAAATAAGGCAAAATATCAACCTCTTATATTTTAACGTAAACATATAGCCTGCACATGATACCAACAAAAATCAATATTCGTTTGCATCAGACTTGTTCTTTGCATCGATTCGATTTCTTAGAATCTTTGAACCGACTCAATGCTTTCTCTCGGGCCAACTTAACACTTGCATCGATCTTACTCGATGCGTTCCTCGGGTCAACGTAACTCTTTGCATATCAATCTGACTCGATGCATTTCTCGGGACAAAGTAACTCTTGTATCGATTCGCATCGATACTTAATCGGGTCAATGCGACTCTTTCAGTCAACGACTCATCATAATGCACCATACGGAGCGGGACATTACAGGCATGGAGTCCAGTTGAGGACCCATGGGGTCAATACCCTCATATCAGACTGGAGGGGGAGATTGTTGGAGTCCAGTCTAGATTTGGTAACAACATACTTGTGGAATCCAAATCTTATTAAATATTTTATTTGATTAGATTTGGATGTACATAATTGGTGTCGTGCTATTTTAGATATAATAGGATTCTTATTTTAGGAAATCCTATTATGATCTAAAATAGGATAATTGATGGGCTATTTTAGGTGTAATAGGACTCTTATTTGAGGGCTTCCTAATTAAGAAATCATATTATGACCTAAAATATAATTTTCTCATCCTATATATATGGGGTGAGGGTGGAGGCACAAAGAATAAGTACAAAGCACAAAAGTGGAGATTCAGAGTGCTTGTCTACAAGGAAATATAAGAGAAAGTTCGTACTTTGCTCTTAGGACTTTGCCATCCAGACAGAAGGAAGAAGAAGATCTAATCGAGGAGTCATCAACTTCGGTCAGGGAGATTGCTATGAGTTGGTGAGTGATCTCAATTGTAATCTTATGTTTTTTTCTTGAGAGTGGTGAGGGAGTTGAACCTATTAGGGCAAAGTGTTCAACGTGAGTTCTGTCAATCTTATAATTTTATCTGAGTATTAAAGGTTGGGATTTGTCCAGATGATGTACGTCACCGCCATATACTTGTCTTAATCTTGTGCTTCGTGTCCGTTAGACGGGAGTTGGTTTTGGTCAGGTAGGTTGGCAAACACTTCCGCACGTGCCCAATAATCTTATTGGGAACGCGGTGTGACCCGAACCGGAGTTGGCCCATGAGATACGATATTGAATTGGGCCCATATGCCTTAAAAAAGAATTCTTATGTAAGGCCTAAACCAATTCCAATTATCTACACCACATGATCCTACCTCCTACCCAATGTGGGACTAAATTACCAACTCTATTGTCACCCTCATTTGAGCGCTCAACCGAAAATGAGATACAATCCAACAATCTCCACCTTAGCTCGTTTCATGTAGTTGATGTTCCTACTCCACCTTGAGAAGAGCCCGTATAATCCGATTATACACATGAACGTTCAGCACCATCTGTCTCGAACCAATTATAGCCGTCCAAACCCACCCCGTAACCTTGGGCTCTGATACCACTTATTGGGAACGTGGTATGACCCGAACCGAAGTTGGCCCATAAGGTGCGATATTGAATTAGGCCCATAAGCCTTAAAAGAGAATTCTCATGTAAGGCCTGAACGAATCTCAATTATCTACACCACATAATCCCACCTCCTACCCGATATAGGACTCAATTAGCAACTCTATTCTCACCCCCATTTAAGCGCTCAACTAGAAACTGGATACAATCTAACACTTTATCATCGTATCGAATTAACAACAAAATCGAGAAGCAAATTCAGCAGAAAAAACACACAAGAACGAACAATCACAAAGAAAAGAACACAGATCGAATATTGTCGTACAAATAGTAGGTAAAGATTCAATCTTTCGCAGATTTTTTACCTGGTTGAGGTCTCGAACGATCGGATCTCGACGGAATTTGTTGATGAATCCTTTGATTCCTTCGAATTTTGGTAGCTTATTCGTTCGTTTGTTTATTTTGTTAAGCAAAAAAATTGGGGGAAATCTCTCTCTGCTTCTTTCTACTTGTTTCTGAATCTTAACACAGCGAAGAAAAGGAGACAGTATCAATGTAGCAGTCTACTGAGTCGGTCGGAATGGAGACATGACCTCGTACTTGTTGTTAATTGCAAGATTGCCATGCTATACTGGATAATTAAATAAGAAACTTTTCGGTGAATTTTTTTTTAGGGAAATCGCATACTTTATTGATCTTCAGGGTTTAAAACAACAGGAGAAGCTAGAGACTCCTTGTGCATTGCCTGCACAATGTCTCAGGGTGACAATAAGGTGGATGAGAGATTATTGGCAATGGCATACTCTACTAACATGCAGGGGTGTTGGTGTTTTGCCTTTGGACTAGAAAAGATAGTCCCACATCGGCTACACCAAATGGTGAGTATCTCAATATAATGCATTGCTTGTGTTGAGGTGTGCAAATGAGGTGTAGTGGGGCACAAGTTTGTGCCATGTGGAAGTATTTTCCTAGAAGGAAAAAGGATTAAATCCAACAAGGATGTAAGTTAATTTTTGTTGTGCGGACTCGGACTCGGACACGGACTCCAGGATATCTCGTGCATGCACGGGAGTGTTCGGAGGGTAGGCGTGGACTGGCACACTTCTATGCTGATTGTGGGATGATCTAAAATATCAAACTCTATTTTTGAGTATTGGTATTTTAGTCCCACATCGGATAGGAGAAGAGGTGAAGTCTCAACTCCACTCTAAATAGAGCCCCTTGGCCTCCTTTGAAAGATGCACCAAGAAGAGAGTTGAGGGAGTCTGTTAAGTCCAGGAAGTCCGTTCAAGTCTCAAATATTGACTTACGAGCGTTCCAGAAGTTCTTCGTGAATTTGCTGGTTCCTGGAAGCTGTTCGTGCTCGTGTGGAGCGAATAAAGCTTTGAGCAACGGTGCTTCATTCACCCCAGCATCTCATTCTCGCCTGTCATCGCTGCTGTTGCCTTTCACAGTAACTTCTTTTTAGAAGCTCTGCTGCCGATAGTCGCTTGCACAAAAGTCTCTTTAGATTTTTTGTGTATTACGTAGAATCTTTTTAGATCCTCGTAATTCAGAATCCTCCAGGATCTTTGTTGCACATCTTCTTTAAGGTGTTGCATTTGAAACGTTGTCTTTACAATTGTTTCAGTTTTAGAATTTTCCATCAAAAATTGTGCCTCTGCAATAACAATCTCAAAGCTTTATTGAGAAGATGGATAATTCTCGTGCTTCGCTCATCGATACCGGCTTTAACAAGTTGGAGAAATTCGATGGCGAACACTTCCAGATATGGAGACGAAAGGTCACTTTAAATCTTCAACTCGTGAATGTTGATCACGTGCTGTCAGAAGAAGAACCGATCGTTCCAACCACTGGATCTGCTGCGGCTGTGGCCGCTGCTACGACCAAGCAAGCGAAGTGGAAGAGAGAAAACAGTATATGCAAACTACTGATACTCAATTCCATGGAAGACTCTCTGGCAGAGTCCTACTCCAAGAAGACATCTGCCAAAGAGATATGGGACTCCTTGGGAAAGCTCTATGAAGATGATGAGAACCGGTCCAAGATCTTCATGGTAGAAAAATACCACAAGTGGACCTTCGAAGACGAGAAGGCGATGTTGCCCCAAGTGAAGGAGTTTCTGAAGTTGCGTCAGAAACTAGAAGACGTGAACATGCCCCTCGTCGACAAGTTTGTCGTTAGAGGGATCGTCGCGAAACTTCCTACATAATGGAGCAACTTCTATGCAAGGATGCATCGAAAGAAGATAAAAATTAGCTTGGATGATTTCTTGCAAGAGATCCATATTGAGGACGAGATGCGCTCTCAACAGAAGATGGATACTCTGTCCAAACAACTGGCGAAGGCAAATCTGGTCCAAACCAGAGAGTACCAGGGAAAGCAGGCTGCTTCTCATCGCAAAATGAAGGACTTCACGAATCTGAAAATGAAGGGTCCTGCTTTCAAGCAGCAGAAGTCCAAGTCCCATGTGACTTGCTTCAATTGTGGCAAGAAGGGCCACTACAAATCCGAATGCAAGTCCAAGCCCAAAGAACAAGGTGAGCCTAGTAAGGTTATATGATTACTAATCTAGTTGCCATGATAGCACAGGTTGCAACTGTGGGGGCTGACTTGGACTGGGGGATAGACACTTGTGCGACCTGCCATGTCTGTTCAGACAGAGACTGGTTCGTCTCTTATGAGCCAACTTCAGAGAAGGTCATAATAGAAAACCAGGCACAAGCTGAAGTACTGGGGATCGGGACGGTGGAGCTGAAACTCACATCGGGGAACACTCTGACGCTTCAAGGTGTGAAGCATGTTCCAGTAATTGCTAAGAACCTGATCTCTGGAAGTCTGATCTGCAACGCAGGCTTGAGGATGGACATCAATACTGGCCAGTTGGTGATGTCCAAGAAGGGTACATTCTTCGGGAAAGCTTTCCAAACTGAAGGAATGTACAAGATTCAGCTTGTTGTAACCCAGCATGATAATATAAATGCAATCATTTTCTGATTATTCTCTTGAGTTGTGGCATAATAGGCTAGGACATGTTCATTGTAAAAGGATTAACAGAATATCTAGTCTAGGACTTATCTCCAAGTGTGGGGGTAAGGTAGAGAAATGCGAAGTATGTGCTCAGACAAAGATCACAAGGAAATCCTTTCACAGGGTCCATCGAAGCACAGATCTTCTGGAGTTGGTTCACTCAGATATCTGTGACTTTAAACAATTCTCTACAAAGGCCGGGATAAAGTATTTCATTACTTTCATCGATGACTTCTCAAAGTATGCTTTCGTCTACTTGCTCAAGTCTAAAGATGTAGCATTCGAGAAGTTCAAGGAGTTCAGGGCCGAGGCTGAGCGGCAAACTGGACGACAACTCAAGAGGTTAAGGAGTGATCGAGGCGGGGAGTATCGGTCTCATAAATTCTTATCATTCTGCAAAGAACATGGAATCATCAATGAGATAACGGCTTCGTACTCTCCTCAATCCAACGGAGTAGCAGAAAGGAAGAACAAAATATTGACAGAGATGATGAACTCCATGCTGTTGACTGCGGGTCTTCCAAAGTGCTACAGGGGAGAAGCTGCACTAACGACAACGTTCATTCTGAACAGAGTGCCATATGCAACTTCTGACATAACTTCTTATGAACTCTGGTTCAAAGTCAGACCTAACTTGAATGTCATTCGAGTGTGGGGGTGTCTAGCTTATGTGAAGCTCCTGGATCTGAAGATTCAGAAGCTGGGGACAAGGACTACGATGGCGATCTTCTTGGGGTATGCCGAGAAGAGTGATGCTCGGAGATTCCTTGATATCGAGTCAAACCATATCATCGAATCTCGCGATGCTGAATACTTTGAAGACAAGTTTGCAAAACACAAGAATGTTGTTCTCGCAGATCTTCCGGAGAATGGTGAGGGTACAAAGCAGACAGAAGTCTTTAATGAACCAGTAGTCCTAGATGAAGCTATCGTCAAGGAGACACCAGCTGAACCAGAACTCGCTGAGCCGTCATCTAAGCGAACGAGGAGGCCGAAAGACTTCGGAGATGACTTCGTCACCTATCATGTGGAAGCAGATCCGCTTACCTATGATGAGGCGATGAAGACCAGAGATGCTGTATTCTGGAAGGAGGCGATAGACAACGAGATTGACTCAATCACCTCCAACAACACATGGGTATTGGTTAACCTGCCAGAAGGAGCAAGACCCATCGGATGCAAATGGATCTTCAAGAAGAAGATAAAAGCAGATGGAACCATTGACAAGTTCAAGGCCAGGCTAGTGGCCAAGGGGTTTGCTCAGAAGCAGGGGGATCGACTACTTTGACACTTATGCTCCAGTAGCTCGGATGACAACCATCAAATTGTTAATTGCTCTAGCAGTAATACATAAGCTGGTGATACATCAGATAGATGTAAAAATGGCATTCCTTAATGGCGAGCTGACCGAAGAGATCTACATGCAACAACCAAAAGGTTTTGTCGTCAGAGGTCTGGAAGACAAAGTCTGCAAGTTGATGAAGTCTCTGTATGGTTTGAAACAAGCTCCCAAAATATGGCATGAGAAGTTTGACAAGGTGATAAGGTCAAATGGCTACAGGGTCAGTGAAACAGACAAGTGTGTCTATACGAAGTTTGCTGACGGAAGAGGAGTAATCGTTTGTCTTTACGTGGACGACATGCTAATCTTAGGTACGAATTTAAGCTGCGTCACAGAGACAAAGAAATTTCTCTCGACCAAGTTCAGTATGAAGGACTTGGGGGATGCCGACGTAATCTTGGGGCTCAAGATCATCCGGACAGGCACTGGAATAGCGCTGTCACAATCTCATTATATTGAGAAGATGCTCACTCGCCACGGGTATCAAGATCTTCCTATTATTGATACACCGTACCGGAGTGATCAGAAGCTGGAGCCAAATTTGAGGGAAAGCGTCAGGCAGTTGGAGTACGCTAGCGTCATCGGAAGCTTGATGTACACTACTACTGCCACAAGGCCTGACATAGCTTTTGCCGTGGGAATGCTGAGTCGGTTCACTAGCATCCAGGCGTTGAGCACTGGAAAGCTGTGAAGCGTGTTATGAGATATCTCAAGAAAACTCAGACATATGCACTTTTCTACAACGAAGATCCGTCAGTAGTGGAAGGCTTCAGTGATGCTAGCTGGTGTTCAGATATGGAGAGCGAGTATTCTACAGGTGGATTCGTATTCGCCATGGGCGGAGCTGCTATATCGTGGAAGTCGAAGAAGCAGACTATGTTATCTCGCTCCTCCATGGAATCTGAATTCTTTGCATTGGATGCTGCTGCAGATGAAGCAGAGTGGCTTTGGGAGCTCATGTATGATCTTCCGGTGGTTGGGGCTCAGATACCGGCAATACCGATATACTGTGACAACCAGGCGGCAGCATCAGTGGCATCAAATGACCTCTTCAACGGAAAGAAGAGGACTGTGCGGTTGAAGCACAGGACAATACACGATCTCATCAAGAGGGGTGTTATTGCAGTGATTGATGTTCGGAGTCAGGAAAACCTGGCGGATCCGCTCACCAAGGGCCTCAAGCGCCAGCTGGTCGATGACACAGCTTGTAAAATAGGCTTGAAGGCATTCTGATATCTGTTATTATAATTCTACCATAAAGTTTTATGCTATTAGTTCAAAGAGAAATCTACTAGGCATCTATCTTTTGGTTCAAGGGAGGACTATTAACCAGAAGAATATCAGGAACAGTGGGTACTTGTCCTCTGTGACATGGAGAGGTTACGGATACAACCACTGTCTACTGTTATTTTCTGCGAAAAACGGATCCTGTGGAAAGGTTGGCTTAAATGCCTTAATGAGTTCTCAGGCAGAGTGAATGCCTGGAGTGCTTTATAGGAAGCACGGTAGCGCAGCACTACAAGGAGTGTAACTCCATGCTGGGGGATGACTCCACCATGAGGTTCCCAGGTAGGGGTAATGCCTCGGCTTTGCAAGCCAAGTCACAGCAGAGTAGCACCGCAAATAGGCAGGTAGCCTAATGTTGTATGATAATCGTAATAAAGAGAAGTAGACAGCACTACAAAGAGGACGATATCCTCATGTTACAGTGGCATGACCCACGAAGAGGTACCAGGTAGGGTAAAGCCTCAGCTTTGTGAGCCATGTCATAGCGGCGTAACACGCACAGAAGCGCAAGGCTTCATGATGGGTAGTTTGGCACTACAAAGAGGCCTGTGACCTCATGCTACAGTAGTATGACACTACGATGAGGTACCCAGGTGGGGTAAAGCCTCGGCTTTAAGCCATGTCATAGCGGCGTAGCACCGTAAAGAAGCGTAATGCTTCATTCCATGACTCTTTATAAAGAACTCACCTATAGTGTATGGACAGAGATATCAGGCCGTCTCTTGAGGGTAAACTTGTAGACACCCAAAAATTATACACTGAAACCAGGCTGGCACAAGGCCTTCAATGTGCAGCCAGAAGCACAGTTGATGTCATTATGGAGTAGGAAGAATTGCAGTTATGGTGCAGAATTCAAGGCTTAGTTCATTCTTGTATCATGCTGTTATTTAACCTATGCGGGAAGATCAAGTCGTAGCGACATCTCTCCTAATGCATGATGGGCAGTCACTGTGGGGAACGCTCAACCCATATATTGATATAGTGGGGGATTGTTGGTGTTTTGCCTTTGGACTAGAAAAGATAGTCCCACATCAGCTACACCAAATGGTGAGTATCTCAATATAATGCTTTGCTTGTGTTGAGGTGTGCAAATGAGGTATAGTGGGGCACAAGTTTGTGCCATGTGGAAGTATTTCCTAGAAGAAAAAAGGATTAAATCCAACAAGGATGCAAGTTAATTTTATTGTGCGGATTCGGACTCGGACACGGACTCAGGATGTCTCGTGCATGCACGGGAGTGTTCGGGGGGTAGGCGTGGACTGGCACACTTCTATGCTGATTGTGGGATGATCTAAAATATCAAACTCTAATTTTGAGTATTGGTATTTTAGTGCCACATCGGATAGGAGAAGAGGTGAAGTCTCAACTCAACTCTATAAATAGAGCCCCTTGGCCTCCTTTGAAAGATGTACCAAGAAGAGGTTTAGGGAGTCTGTTAAGTCCAGGAAGCTCGTTCAAGTCTCAAATATTGACTTACGAGCGTTCCAGAAGTTCTTCGTGAATTTGCTGGTTCCTGGAAGCTGTTCGTACTCGTGTGGGATGAAAAGCTTTGAGCAACGGTGGTTCATTCACCCCAGCATCTCATTCTCGCCTGTCATCGCTGCTGTTGCCTTTCACAGTAACTTCTTTTTAGAAGCTCTACTGCCGATAGTCGCTTGCACAAAAGTCTCTTTAGATTTTTTGTGATTACGTAGAATCTTTTTAGATCCTCGTAATTAAGAATCCTCCAGGATCTCTGTTGCACATCTTCTTTAAGGTGTTGCATTTGAAACGTTGTCTTTACAATTGTTTCAGTTTCAGAATTTTCTATCGAAAATTGTGCCTCGGCAATAACAAGGGGCGGCCCGGAGGAGGGGCAGACAGGGCTTGCGCCCTGGGCCCCAAATCCCAAGTGGCCCCAATTTTTTTTAAGTTGTAATAGTAATAAATAATAAAACATTTATTTTGATTTATTCTTCAAAGTGCAAGGTCCGAAGAAAATATGATAGCAATTCAACAAATAGGGCATGGCGCTTGGGAATTGGATAGCCGTCCGACTCTTTAATTTTAAATGAAAACTAGTCTTCTTATCGCTTCAGATTTTCTTTTGCATTTCAGAGGGGAAAAAAAAAGTTCTTTACGTCACTTCCGATTCCAGGCGACCAACAATAAATTTTTTTTAATTGTTCATTTTAATTCTCTCTTCATTCTCTCTTTTGCTTATAATTGAAACACAAAATTTATAATTTTCTTCAATTTTCTCCTAAAATCCTTAAAAAGGATTCTGTGATTTAAGACTACGCGAAGAAGGCCATGATAACACTCTCTCTCTCTCTTTCTCTCTCTCTCTGGCCTTTACTTGAGCCTTGACCCGAAGAGGAGACGAAAATTTGAGATTGAGGTATCAATGTGAACCTGATATTTTAGCAAGACTTTTATTTTGAGAATTGAAATATTTTTTAACTTTTGTTCCTCGTGATTTTGGCTTTATTATGTTTTGAGTTTCGTCTGTTGTTAATGACTGAGGACAATATCTCTTTGCCCTCGTCCTTTCAATGAGGAGTTCTATTGATGTAGTTTATTTTTTGAAAGTTCCAAGTTATATACATATAACTACTTTGCATGGACCAAGCACAGACTTGAAATTTTGTATCTTTTAAAAATTAGGATACATTTTTGTATTAGATCTTCGGTCTTCCTTCGTAATCTCTCTATTTATGCACATTTTTATAGTAACTAAGTTTCAGTCAGCTTCTGTAGTATATTTAGCTCACTACGTGTTGTAAGTTATAATTGATCTCACGTTGGTGTTGAATACCGATGAGCCGATGGCGATGAGTCTTTTCGTTTATCTTTGCTCTTAAGATTTCACACTTAAAATTATAAGATGTTCCTAGTGTTGAATATCTTTTCGTAATCTTTGCACTTAAGATTTCACAATGATTTGGTTTTCAAACTGAAATGTTGTAACTTTTGTTCCTCTTGTAATTTTTAATCCTCATGATTTTGGTTTTTTATTTATTTATGTTTCTTAAGTTTCTCTATTGTTGATAAATTAAGCAAACAAGTCCATATATCTCAATCCTAGTACTGAAAAAATATAAACAGAAATGTTAAATAACATATTGCATCGGATATTTTTTTAAGTACTAGTATACCATTGCTAGGAATATTTCTGATGAAAAATTTAAGGTTAGCTAGCATGAATCAGGCCTCAATTTAGAAGGGTTCACTTAGTTTATTGTATCATGCAATTTTTTTTATTTTATTTCTAATATTTTTTGAAGAAGGGGCATCATTTGTATTTGTCATGGGCATCAAATGTTCGGGCCGGCCCTGCAACATGTGGTGCGATACTGTTACCCGTTCTCCTTATAAATCGGAACTCGGTCGGCTAATATGCTCAAGTCATGGAGTAGGGCAGAGGTACTATCCTGCAGTTTCCAAGAGATCAGTTTCTTCTCG
>JANAVB010016254.1:0-12576 GCA_029216955.1 Iris pallida | reverse complement strand
AGATGTCACCCCCAGTTTCAAATTAGGGGTATTTTCGTCATTTTCAAGTTTTATAATATTTAGGAATTTTATGTGATTTTATATGATTTTTAGGAATTTATTTGAGTCAGTTTGGATTTTATCCAATTTGGACCCAATTTGGAGACCCGGGTAGCCTGGACCCTAGTGGGACCCACATACTAGCTGGGCTTAGCCCATGTACCATCAAAAATAGGCTAGAAATTATTAACCTATTTTCCATGACTTGATTTGTCATTTTAGAGACTTAATTAGTCGTTTAGAATCGAACCGAATCGAACCGAACCAACCCGATTTCAATTTAACCCCAAACTAAGGTTATTGGGTTGTGGGCTATTGGATCCCAACCCAATAGCCCACATAGGGTGGCCGGCCATGGTATGAACCCCCCCCCCCCCCCCCCCCCCCCTCTCTTCCTTCATCACAAAGTCTTCTCCTTCCTTCTTCAAAATTTCTTTCTTCTTCCAAGTTTTCTCTCTCTCCATTAGGTATGCATTTAACCCCTCATTTATTTTCCTCTCTTCAATTTAGTCATTCACAATAAGTGTAGAGAATCTCATTCTCTACACTTTGCCCTATTTTATAGGTTTTTTCCTAGAATTCTAGTTTTAGTGGTTAATTAGAGGGGTTTATATGTTAAGTGGTGTATATATGTATATGTATATATATAGATATATATATATATATATAAGTGTATGTATAGATATATATATATATACATAGGAATATATATGTATGTATGTATTTGGTTGTGTGTATATATAGATATATATGTATATGCGTATTTGTATATATATATGTATATGTGTGTGTGTATATATGTATATGGGTGTGGGTGTGGAGATATATGGATTTAGATATATAAATGGATAGATGTATATATAGATATATATATGTATATAGATAGATATATATAGGGAGTATATATATATATGTATATGTATAGAGGGAGGAGAGGGAGAGAGCAGCAGCAGTTGCAAGCAGAGCAGCAGCAGTTGCAAGCAGTTGCAGCAGCAGCTGGCAGCAGCAGCAGCAGCTTGCAGGCAGCAGCAGCAGTTTGCAGGCAGCAGCAGCAGCTAACAGCCCTTTAAACCCCCCCCCCCCCCCCCAGTGACCCCTAGCACACTACAAAACCCCCCCTAGTTTGGTATATATGTAGATATATATATATAGATATATATAGGTTTATATAGATAAGATTTAGAATGAGAAAAGAGTTAGAGTTTAGAGATTTGAATTAGAAGAAGATTTAGAATGAGAAAAGAGTTAGAGTTAGAGATTAGAATTAGAAAAGAGGAATAGATAAGAGAAGTAAGGGAAAGGAAGAAGAATAGGAAGGAGGAATAAGAAGAGGAATTAGAGAAGAAGAAGAAGATTAGAGAAGTAGAGAAAAGGAAGAATTAGAGTCGAGAACCAAGAGAGGGAATTAGAACGAGAGTAGAAAACGAAGGTTTTGTTAGAAATCGAGTTAGAGGGCGAAATTGAGCCCGGAGCATCGGATCGCGATGAAACTCGACATAGGCCTAGGTTACGTGATTTAGATTTTGCGGGTAAGCTTCCGGGTGGAAATCGGAGTCATAGGGCGCCGGTATCGCGCCGTGTCAGCGCGTATCTCAAAATACTCGAGATATCTGCAACGGGCCGTATCGTGGACTGGATGTCCGCGTTACCCAAGTATTTTTGTAGATATTATATGTATAGGATAGTACCCTACTACCCTAGGGAGATCGGGTCAAAATAACTAGCGTAGGTAGGCTATCTAGATTATCGCCAAGGGTAGAAATTTACCCTTAAAAAGGGTAAATTAGGGAATTGGCCCACGGCCAAGATTTGGGTTTCCAAGTCTAAGATGGACTTGGATATGGATTGTATAGGTTGGTAATGAGTAGGATTAGCTGTCTAAACCTAGTCTTGGACCCGGTTGACCACGGTTGACTTTTTGGACTAAAAGTCAACTATGGGTCAACACTTTACCCAATTTGGTCCCAATTTCCATTAGACTTTTGTAGTTGACCAAAGGTCAACTATTAGTCACCATTGACCTAGGGTTGACCATGGTTGACCTAGAGTTGACCAGGGTTGACCAGAGTTGACCAGTTGACCAAAAGTCAACTGTAGGCCAACTCTTGATCCCGTTTGACTTTCTTCGACTTGTTTTGACCCGAGATGCCTGGTATGACCTAGGATTGACTTGGTTAGGCTTAGATAGACTTGATATGACTTGATTTGACCTAGATTGACTTGACAGGACTTAGTGTGACTCAGTGAGACCCAGTTTGACCTAGATTGCATATCATTCATTGTAAATCATTCCTAAACTTGTTTAAACCTAAATTAACTTACAGTATCTCATATTTAGGTCTTCTGATACCGCTCTGAGCATTGATATACCATACAGCTCAGGACAGCAGGCGAGTACATTCACTGATAGTTTTCATTGTCTTGATATCTGCTATATCCGATTCAGTCGTAGTGTCTTACTTGATTCTTGGTCACGATAGCTCACGGACTAGTACACATTGGATCATGACATGAGATGTTGTTCCTGGATTTCTGGGTATATGGGTACACTCCCTGTCTTGTTCCCTGTACTTGTATAGACACCGATTTCTAAGAGGATTTGCTACCCTCTTACGAAATCACGTGCCATGACGTGTCATGTCCAGATCCATTGTACTACTCGGGGATGGGGAATTATTAGGGGCTATGTGATCCAAGCCACCCTGTCACTATTCATGTGCTCGCGCCACTCTTCCCTCACGAAGGGTGTAGCGAGATCCCTTGCCTTGTGCTCGTTATCCAGGTTGGACGGCATGTCTCTCCGTTGAGGTCACCGCGGATTGCCGAGCCAAATGGATAGCCTGTCCTGTCACTTATCCCAAGCCGATCACATATCGCTCTAATAATTCAAATCACATTTTATATTTACTTTGTCTTATCGTATATCCTGTTCTGTTCTACATTCAGTATTTCTCACCATGCCATGATATACTGTTACTCACATGCTCTACTTGCCTTTACATTGTACCTTGATTTGAAGACTAAGTTCTGCTCGGGAGAAGAGTTACAACCCCGGTCCTTGTTTGGTTTAAGGGTTGTAACTCGACTTCCGAACGGTTCCCAAGTTATCATATATCTTTGTCTTGTAGTTCATTATGCTGTCTCTTATAGAATTTGTCAATTCACATGGAACTGCTGTTAGTGTTTGTACTTGCTCATTTTTCTGACAGGATACCGTTATGATATATTACAGATGATTCTGATGCGGACTGCTCGACCTATTATGGGCTCGAGTCAGATGGAGTAGCCTTAGATCGTAGCCTTATAGTGGAGCCACTAGATTTTGTACTTCCAGAGTAGTGTAGGCTAGCTAGGTTTGACTGGACTGCGATCCAGCTAGCTTATCAGACTGTAGTTCTATATTCTATTTTGATACTCTGGGATGTTGTATATATCTGGACTTGTATTAGACTGTGGACTTATTTTACTCTTCATCTATCGTATGTCTTTCCTCTGAGCTATCTACCTTAGTTTTATTCTGTGATTGAGACTGTATTATTATGTCACCTCCATTCGGAGAGTATATACTTTACAGGTACATTTTAACTGTTAGTCGTAGGTATTTACAGACGTTATATACAGCGTTCTACCGCCGATTCTGCGGCGTAGGCTGGACGTACCCACTTCTCGTGCCCCTAATCAGGGTGCGGGTCGTGACACGTTTTTGTGGTGGCCCACGCAGGTCCAGTGTCGCAATTGGTGCGATCTCGTAATGGTGCTCGACTTAGAGTACTAATTACGAGCCTGCGATTAGGACGTAGGACCTAGGACATGATAGGAGTTTCTCAATCACACTTAGGAATTTCTGATCTTTTGATTATCATGATTATTCACCTTGTATTAAATTAACTGTCCTTCTTTGATAATCTACTCATGTGCCATATTGATCTCTTTGTTTTAATTCGTCTCCAGGATGACGAAGACACATCCGCAGGCCTCTGGATCGAGTAGCTTGCCCGAGAGACCTGATCAGGCAGAGGAGGAGGTTCATGAGACTGCCCCCAGTGATTCTACTATTCCAGAGACCCAGGCAGTTGCGCAGGGAGGTCTACCACCTCCACCCCAGAGGGTTACGGCCGTTCTTCCAGAGATACTGCCGCCACTACCACCGATACCGACGGATACACATCACTTATTCCTTCTCCTTCAGCAGATGATGGAGACACAGCGGGCCCAGGCAGAGGCGTCGCAGCGTCAGTCGGAGGCGTCACACCGACAGATGGAGATGCTGAGGCAGAGTATGGAGAACTCGCATCAGCTTGCCCTCGCAGCAGTAGAGAGAGTGGCACCGGGTACGGTGCAGGGCCCTACCGGCCAGCAGCCGAGCCAGCAGCAGTCCAGGCCGGGAACAGTGTTAGACTTCAGGAAGATGAGCTCCAGGGACTTCACAGGCACGGAGGGCATCCTTTACGCAGACGACTGGCTGGAGGATGTAGAGCGGAGCATGGAGCTGGCAGAGCTTCCTAGAGCACTATGGGTTTCGGCCGCAGCCAGCCGATTCTTCGACATTGCATTGACATGGTACCGCACGGATCCTCGTGCGTCGGTGAGGGGGCTGACTTGGGAGAACTTCCGGAGGCTCTTCAAGGAGAAGTTCTTTCCGGACGTGGCTCTTACAGCATTGGAGGGCCAGTTCGTGGGTCTAGTTCAGGGGAACTCGTCGGTGGACGAGTATGCAGCCGAGTTCTTCCGTCTTAGCAGGTTTGCTCCCGGTATGATCCAGGATGAGGGGCAGAAGGCTCGTAAGTTCCGCAGGGGACTTATTCATGCAGTGCGCACCCGCACCTCGGGTCGCCGTGACGCGACGTTCGATCAGATATTGATGGATGCGCAGATCGCAGAGGAGGACTTCGGCCTCAGGCCGAAGAGGAGCGGAGATACTATGGGGGCGAGTTCCAGTGCGGGACCGGCCAAGCGCCCCCACTTTCAGCAGCAGCAGCAGAGGCCGTTTCAGCAGCAGCCTCTGTTGCAGATCCAGCAGGCACCGGCGCGTGTCCAGCAGCACCAGGGACAGGGCCAGAGACCGACTACACCGTACGGCTTCTGCGGGAAGCCGGGGCACACCAGTGCGGCTTGCAGGAAGAGGTTGGGCGTCTGTCTCTACTGTGGGGCGCCCGATCACCAGCTGAAGGATTGCCGCCTTCGCGGAGTCAGAGGAGGTCAGGACAGAGCACAGCCGGCTAGAGGACCAGCGGTTCAGCAGAGGGGTCCTCCACTCCAGACCCAGCAGCAGCGTTTTGTCCAGCACCAGAGGGGAGCACCTGCGGGCAGGGTGTTCGCTTTGGCAGCAGAGGAGGAGACAGAGCCCGTGGGAGATGTTGTTGCAGGTCATGTTCTCCTAGATTCTTTCTCTGCTTTCGCCTTATTTGATTCTGGGGCGACCCATAGTTTTGTGTCTGTTTCTTTTGCTCTGAGACACAATATCATTGCTGAATATATGGGTAGGACTTGCAAGATTATGACCGGGGGAGGTATTATCCTGGTTAATAATATTTGCAAGGGGCGGAGAGTCACTCTGAGAGGCCGGGACTTGAGTGCGTGTCTGCTCGTAATGCCCCTACCGAGGTACGATATGGTACTCGGTATGGATTGGTTGAGCATGCACCATGCTAGCATTGATTGTAGAGGAGGCAGAGTTCTTTTTAGGACGCCGGGTGAGCCAGAGATCGAGTTTGCTCGAGGAGCAGCGGAGCCGGAGGCTGGATTCTGTGGAGCTTTGTTGGCGGGGCAGGATTTGCCACATCCGTTGATTGCTGAGTTCTCGGATGTCTTTCCCGAGGAGTTGCCGGGGATGCCGCCAGACAGGGACATTGAGTTCACTATAGACTTGGTGCCGGGCGCCGAGCCCATCTCGCAGCATGTCTATAGGGTGAACAACAGCGAGTTGATAGAGCTGAAGAAGCAAGTCGACGAGCTGCAGGACAAGGGGTTCATCAGATCCAGTTCTTCGTCCTGGGGAGCGCCGGTTCTGTTCGTGCCGAAGAAGGACGGTACGTCCCGCATGTGCATTGATTACCGGGCGCTCAACAACCTCACTATCAAGAATAGGTATCCTTTGCCGAGGATCGACGATTTGTTCGATCAGCTGAGTGGGGCAAAGGTCTTTTCGAAGATAGATTTGAGGTCCGGGTATCACCAGCTGAAGGTGAGGCGGGATGACATTCCCAAGACGGCATTTCGGACTCGGTACGGCCAGTACGAGTTTACAGTGATGCCATTTGGGTTGACCAATGCTCCCGCGGTGTTCATGAACTTGATGAACAAGGTATTCCATCAGTACCTTGACAAGTTCGTGGTGGTCTTCATAGATGATATCTTGATCTATTCGAAGACGCAGGAGGAGCATGAGGAGCACTTGAGAGTTGTGTTAGAGACTCTGAGGAGGGAGCAACTCTACGGGAAGCTTTCGAAGTGTGAGTTCTTCTTAGACCAGGTGGAGTTCCTAGGTCATGTTGTGACCGAGCACGGGATTTCAGTAGACCAGAGGAAGATTTCGGCAGTGGAGTCTTGGTCTACGCCCAGTTCAGTTGCCGAGGTTCGGAGCTTTCTGGGTTTGGCTGGCTATTACCGGAAGTTCGTCCAGGACTTCTCGAGGATTGCAGAGCCGATGACTAGACTCACCAGGAAGGACGTGGAGTTCGTCTGGACTGTTGAGTGTCAGGCTGCATTCGATGAGCTGAAGAGGAGGTTGACTTCAGCTCCGATCCTGACTTTGCCATCTGGGTCAGGAGGGTTCTCGATCTTCAGCGATGCTTCCGGGAAGGGTTTAGGGTGTGTTCTTCAGCAGCACGGGAAGGTGATTGCCTATGCATCCAGGCAGTTGCGTCCTCATGAGAAGAACTATCCTACTCATGATCTGGAGTTGGCCGCGGTGATATTTGCTTTGAAGTTGTGGAAGCATTACCTGTACGGAGAGCGAGTTGAGATCTTCACAGATCACAAGAGCTTGAAGTACGTGTTCACTCAGAAGGAGTTGAACATGCGGCAGAGGCGGTGGTTAGAGCTGATGAAGGACTTCGATATATCCTTGCCGTACCATCCGGGGAAGGCCAACGTAGTTGCAGATGCCTTGAGCAGGTATCCTGTTGCTATGTTCTTGACGACAGATCGTTATTTGTTGGCCGACCTGGATAGTTTGGGTATCGAGGTCATCATTCCGGGCATGGAGATCCAGATGTGGGGTTTGCAGATTCAGTCTGAGCTGATGGATAGAGTCAGGTCAGCGCAGTATGATGATGTTGCCCTGAGGAGCATCAGGGAGCAGGTGAGGATGAGCTTGCTTGACGATTTCTCTTTAGCCGAAGACGGGTCGTTGCGGCACGGTACTAGGCTGTGCGTTCGCGTGGAGAGCTTCGGGAGGAGGTTCTTCAGGAGGCGCATCGCTCTCAGTATTCTATGCATCCTGGAGCCAACAAGATGTATAGGGACCTGAGAGAGCACGTATGGTGGTATGGCATGAAGCGCGAGGTAGCTCAGTTTGTATCTCGTTGTCTTGTGTGTCAGCAGGTGAAGGCCGAGAGGCAGAGACCGGGTGGATTGCTACAGCCACTACCCATTCCCGAGTGGAAGTGGGAGCACATCACCATGGACTTTGTATCTGGACTTCCACGGTCGCCAGGAGGGAAGGACGCGGTTTGGGTCATAGTTGATAGATTGACCAAATCGGCCCACTTTTTGCCTTTCAAAGTGGGTTTGTCTACGGAGAGGCTGGCTGAGCTGTATGTTCGTCAGATTGTGAGATTGCACGGAGTTCCGGTGAGCATAGTTTCAGATCGGGATAGCCGATTCACTTCCCACTTCTGGAGGAGTTTGCAGGCTAGCTTGGGCACCTCGCTCAAGTTTAGTACTGCTTATCATCCTCAGACAGACGGGCAGTCGGAGAGGACCATCCAGACTCTGGAGGATATGCTTCGCACATGTGTGCTAGATCTCGGGGGTTCTTGGGAGGACCATCTTCACCTGGTAGAGTTTGCTTACAACAACAGCTACCAGGCCAGTATAGAGATGTCACCATTTGAGGCTCTATATGGACGGAGATGCCGTACTCCTTTGTCTTGGGACGATGTTGGCGAGCGGACGCTTCTTGGGCCGGAGATGGTTGTGGATGCGGCCGAGAAGGTCAGATTGATTAGAGACAGACTCCGGGTGGCTCAGGATAGGCAGCGGCATTGGGCCGATAGTCACCGGAGACCGTTAGAGTTCGAGGTTAGTTTCAGTTCTTGTCATGTTTGTTGTGATTGTTTGTTAGTTGTGTGTTGAGTTTTTATCTTGTGTCTAGGTTGGTGACATGGTATTTCTGAGGATATCCCCGACACGTGGCACTATTCGCTTTGGCGGCGGTGGGAAGCTCAGTCCGCGCTACATCGGACCTTTCACCATCTTAGAGAGGATCGGTGCAGTAGCCTACCGACTGGACTTGCCTGCTAGGCTCGAGGGAGTGCACAACGTGTTTCATGTATCGCAGCTGAGGCGGTACGTGGCTGATCCTAGCCATGTATTGGACCATTCAGCGATACAGGTGGGACCTACTCTCAGCTATCCAGAACAGCCAGTGGAGATTCTGGATCGCAGGGAGAAGGTGCTCCGGAACCAGGTCATACCCTTGGTTCGGGTTGCGTGGAGGCATCACTCTCCAGGTGAGTCTACCTGGGAGAGGGAGGACGACATGCGGGAGCGTTTTCCTTATCTTTTCGCGCCCTGAGGTATAAATTTATTTTTCCTTAATTCTGTTTGTGATTTCTGTGCTTGTTGTCTTCAATTTCGAGGACGAAATTTTTTTAAGGAGGATAGACTTGTCACCCCCAGTTTTCAAATTAGGGGTATTTTCGTCATTTTCAAGTTTTATAATATTTTAGGAATTTTATGTGATTTTATATGATTTTTAGGAATTTATTTGAGTCAGTTTGGATTTTATCCAATTCGGACCCAATTTGGAGACCCGGGTAGCCTGGACCCTAGTGGGACCCACATACTAGCTGGGCTTAGCCCATGTACCATCAAAAATAGGCTAGAAATTATTAACCTATTTTCCATGACTTGATTTGTCATTTTAGAGACTTAATTAGTCGTTTAGAATCGAACCGAATCGAACCGAACCAACCCGATTTCAATTTAACCCCAAACTAAGGTTATTGGGTTGTGGGCTATTGGATCCCAACCCAATAGCCCACATAGGGTGGCCGGCCATGGTATGAACCCCCCCCCTCTCTTCCTTCATCACAAAGTCTTCTCCTTCCTTCTTTAAAATTTCTTTCTTCTTCCAAGTTTTCTCTCTCTCCATTAGGTATGCATTTAACCCCTCATTTATTTTCCTCTCTTCAATTTAGTCATTCACAATAAGTGTAGAGAATCTCATTCTCTACACTTTGCCCTATTTTATAGGTTTTCCCCTAGAATTCTAGTTTAAGTGGTTAATTAGAGGGGTTTATATGTTAAGTGGTGTATATATGTATATGTATATATATAGATATATATATATATATATATAAGTGTATGTATAGATATATATATATACATAGGAATATATATGTATGTATGTATTTGGTTGTGTGTATATATAGATATATATGTATATGCGTATTTGTATATATATATGTATATGTGTGTGTGTATATATGTATATGGGTGTGGGTGTGGAGATATATGGATTTAGATATATAAATGGATAGATGTATATATAGATATATATATGTATATAGATAGATATATATAGGGAGTATATATATATATGTATATGTATAGAGGGAGGAGAGGGAGAGAGCAGCAGCAGTTGCAAGCAGAGCAGCAGTAGTTGCAAGCAGTTGCAGCAGCAGCTGGCAGCAGCAGCAGCAGCTTGCAGGCAGCAGCAGCAGTTTGCAGGCAGCAGCAGCAGCTAACAGCCCTTTAAAACCCCCCCCCCCAGTGACCCCTAGCACACTACAAAACCCCCCCTAGTTTGGTATATATGTAGATATATATATAGATATATATAGGTTTATATAGATAAGATTTAGAATGAGAAAAGAGTTAGAGTTTAGAGATTTGAATTAGAAGAAGATTTAGAATGAGAAAAGAGTTAGAGTTAGAGATTAGAATTAGAAAAGAGGAATAGATAAGAGAAGTAAGGGAAAGGAAGAAGAATAGGAAGGAGGAATAAGAAGAGGAATTAGAGAAGAAGAAGAAGATTAGAGAAGTAGAGAAAAGGAAGAATTAGAGTCGAGAACCAAGAGAGGGAATTAGAACGAGAGTAGAAAACGAAGGTTTTGTTAGAAATCGAGTTAGAGGGCGAAATTGAGCCCGGAGCATCGGATCGCGATGAAACTCGACATAGGCCTAGGTTACGTGATTTAGATTTTGCGGGTAAGCTTCCGGGTGGAAATCGGAGTCATAGGGCGCCGGTATCGCGCCGTGTCAGCGCGTATCTCAAAATACTCGAGATATCTGCAACGGGCCGTATCGTGGACTGGATGTCCGCGTTACCCAAGTATTTTTGTAGATATTATATGTATAGGATAGTACCCTACTACCCTAGGGAGATCGGGTCAAAATAACTAGCGTAGGTAGGCTATCTAGATTATCGCCAAGGGTAGAAATTTACCCTTAAAAAGGGTAAATTAGGGAATTGGCCCACGGCCAAGATTTGGGTTTCCAAGTCTAAGATGGACTTGGATATGGGTTGTATAGGTTGGTAATGAGTAGGATTAGCTGTCTAAACCTAGTCTTGGACCCGGTTGACCACGGTTGACTTTTTGGACTAAAAGTCAACTATGGGTCAACACTTTACCCAATTTGGTCCCAATTTCCATTAGACTTTTGTAGTTGACCAAAGGTCAACTATTAGTCACCATTGACCTAGGGTTGACCATGGTTGACCTAGAGTTGACCAGGGTTGACCAGAGTTGACCAGTTGACCAAAAGTCAACTGTAGGCCAACTCTTGATCCCGTTTGACTTTCTTCGACTTGTTTTGATCCGAGATGCCTGGTATGACCTAGGATTGACTTGGTTAGGCTTAGATAGACTTGATATGACTTGATTTGACCTAGATTGACTTGACAGGACTTAGTGTGACTCAGTGAGACCTAGTTTGACCTAGATTGCATATCATTCATTGTAAATCATTCCTAAACTTGTTTAAACCTAAATTAACTTACAGTATCTCATATTTAGGTCTTCTGATACCGCTCTGAGCATTGATATACCATACAGCTCAGGACAGCAGGCGAGTACATTCACTGATAGTTTTCATTGTCTTGATATCTGCTATATCCGATTCAGTCGTAGTGTCTTACTTGATTCTTGGTCACGATAGCTCACGGACTAGTACACATTGGATCATGACATGAGATGTTGTTCCTGGATTTCTGGGTATATGGGTACACTCCCTGTCTTGTTCCCTGTACTTGTATAGACACCGATTTCTAAGAGGATTTGCTACCCTCTTACGAAATCACGTGCCATGACGTGTCATGTCCAGATCCATTGTACTACTCGGGGATGGAGAATTATTAGGGGCTATGTGATCCAAGCCACCCTGTCACTATTCATGTGCTCGCGCCACTCTTCCCTCACGAAGGGTGTAGCGAGATCCCTTGCCTTGTGCTCGTTATCCAGGTTGGACGGCATGTCTCTCCGTTGAGGTCACCGCGAATTGCCGAGCCAAATGGATAGCCTGTCCTGTCACTTATCCCAAGCCGATCACATATCGCTCTAATAATTCAAATCACATTTTATATTTACTTTGTCTTATCGTATATCCTGTTCTGTTCTACATTCAGTATTTCTCACCATGCCATGATATACTGTTACTCACATGCTCTACTTGCCTTTACATTGTACCTTGATTTGAAGACTAAGTTCTGCTCGGGAGAAGAGTTACAACCCCGGTCCTTGTTTGGTTTAAGGGTTGTAACTCGACTTCCGAACGGTTTCCAAGTTATCATATATCTTTGTCTTGTAGTTCATTATGCTGTCTCTTATAGAATTTGTCAATTCACATGGAACTGCTGTTAGTGTTTGTACTTGCTCATTTTCCTGACAGGATACCGTTATGATATATTACAGATGATTCTGATGCGGACTGCTCGACCTATTATGGGCTCGAGTCAGATGGAGTAGCCTTAGATCGTGGCCTTATAGTGGAGCCACTAGATTTTGTACTTCCAGAGTAGTGTAGGCTAGCTAGGTTTGACTGGACTGCGATCCAGCTAGCTTATCAGACTGTAGTTCTATATTCTATTTTGATACTCTGGGATGTTGTATATATCTGGACTTGTATTAGACTGTGGACTTATTTTACTCTTCATCTATCGTATGTCTTTCCTCTGAGCTATCTACCTTGTTTTATTCTGTGATTGAGACTGTATTATTATGTCACCTCCATTCGGAGAGTATATACTTTACAGGTACATTTTAACTGTTAGTCGTAGGTATTTACAGACGTTATATACAGCGTTCTACCGCCGATTCTGCGGCGAGGCTGGACGTACCCATTCTCGTGCCCCTAATCAGGGTGCGGGTC
>JANAVB010016253.1:0-26581 GCA_029216955.1 Iris pallida | reverse complement strand
TACAGGGATCTGAGGAAGCACGTCTGGTGGTATAGGATGAAGCGGGAGGTAACTCGCTTCATAGCCAGATGTTTGGTCTGTCAGCAGGTCAAGGCAGAGAGGCAGAGGCCAGAAGGTTTGTTGTAGCCATTGTCTATTCCAGAGTAGAAGTGGGAGCATATCACGATGGATTTTGTATCTGGATTACCGCGTACCGGAAGGAAAAGACGCAATTTGGGTCATCGTAGACAGGTTGACCAAATCGGCCCACTTTTGCCATTTAAAGTGGGATCTATTGAGAGGCTTACAGAGATGTACATGCGAAGATTGTCAGGATTCATAGAGTTTTGGTCAACATCATCTCGGATCGGGATAGTGGCTTTACTTTCCATTTCTGGCGGAGTCTGCAGACTAGTTTGGGCACTCAGCTCAAGTTTAGTACTGCATACCACCCTCAGACGGACGGACAGTCAGAGAGGACTATTCAGACGCTCGAGGACATGCTGCGGACGTACGTCTTGGATTTTGGAGGATCCTGGGAGGATCACCTGTACTTGGTAGAGTTTGCCTACAACAACAGTTATCAGGCCAGCATTGAGATGTCACCTTTCGAGGTTCTGTACGGGCGTAGGTGTCGTACACCCTTATCTTGGGATGATGTTGGTGAGCGAGCTTTATTGGGACCTGAGATGGTTGTTGACGCAGTCGAGAAGGTGAAACTCATCAGGGACAGACTTCGCGTGGCGCAGGACAGACATCGGCATTTGGCCGATAGCTACCGGAGGCCTTTGGAGTTTGAGGTACAGATTAGAGATAGGATTAAAAGTAGGTTGTTGTTTGTGTTTTATTTGATCAAGTTTGATTATTTTATAACTTGAGACCTTGTTTGTGTTTAGGTCGGAGACATAGTTTTTCTGCGGATATCTTCGACTCGTGGTACCATACGTTTTGGTGGAGGTGGGAAGCTTAGCCCGTGCTTTATCGGACCTTTCGTGATCAGAAGGAGAGTCGATGATATGGCATACAGGCTAGACTTGCCACCTGTACTAGTGGGTATCCATAACATATTCCATGTATCACAGTTGAGACGGTATGTGGCTGATCCCAGCCACGTACTTGACCATTCGGAGATTGAGGTGGGACCTACTCTCAATTATCCAGAGCAGCCAGTAGAGATTCTGGATCGTCGAGAGAAGGTACTGAGAAACCAGGTGATACCCTTGGTTTGCGTCGCATGGAGGCATCATTCTCCAGGAGAGTCTACTTGGGAGCGGGAGGATGAGATGCGCGAGCGATACCCATATTTTTGGACCTTGAGGTATGATTGTCTATCCTTCTTATCAGTTTAGTTTTGCATTTTAATTTCGAGGATGAAATTCTTTTATGGAGGGTAGATTTGTCACTACCACATTTTAGTTTGAGGGTATTTTGGTCATTTTGTTAATTTTGGAATTTATTTTGATTTATTGGAGTGGTGATTTTTTTTTGACTTTGACTAGCTGAGACTTTGGAGACTAACCTAGGAGTTGACCCTAGCTATGGTAACTTGATTAGCATGGTGGGACCCTAGTCTAACTTAAGTTAACCTAAGTTAGTCATTTAGAAATCAAGATTCAAATAGGAGGATTAAGGATTTGGTTCATAGGCTTGAGACTTGTGAATTGATTCCATGACTAATACAACTTGGCCCATAGCCCATTAGACTAAACCCTAACCCTAAATCCCACTCTCTATGGCCGGCCACTAGGGCTTCCCTCCCTATAAATACTCTTCATTTAGTTCTTGCCTCTTTTGTATTGAATCAACACTTAGAAAAAAGAAAGGTATGGCCATTCTTCTCCACTCCATAGTTTTTCCATTTTAATTCCTTTTTGACTCTAGTTTCTTGCATTAGAGTCTAATACTCTTCTATTTCTGTTTATGGAGAGTAATCCCAGCTTTTGAGCAATTTGGGGATTTGAGCTAGGAAGGAGGAACACTCTATTTTGGGACTTTTCTTGCCATTGGCACCTATAGGTAAAACTCCTCAAATTATGTTATTATCCCGATTTCTTTGCATCCTAGCCTAGATCTAGGTGTCCCCTAGCTGTCCCTAAAATTTGGTTAGAAATCGTGTCCGTTTGGTGTCCGTATCGGACACGTATCAATGTGTATGTGCAAGTGTTTGATAGAATGCCACTTAGGATTTGATTTTCATATTTTATAAAACTAATTACATGAATCTGTAGATCTATATGTACATTAAATTTTGTGAAGACTTAGTTGGGTTTTGTGTCATTTTTGTGTCCTAAATTGCACTGGACAAGCTGCACGGGGACTCGGCCGGGTGTCCTGCTACCCGTGTTCGATTTTTCCTTGGACACAGCACGAGATGGCAAAAATTTTATCGGCATGAAGGGGCAGTGACTGTCATCATGCTCCAAAAATTTGGGAGCAAATGACGCACGACACACGGAGAATTCGTACCCGCACTGGACACACTGCTCGTGCACTGTCGGGTTCACGTACTGACACGCGCACTAACACGCGTTCGTGTCCACTCTAGACACGACTTGGACACGTCGTGGTGTGTCGACTGTGTAGCCCTACACGAGGGATACACGTATGCATGACCACGTGTCGTGAGGAGTCGTGTGTCGTGTCCACGATCTCAGTAAACACGTGCACGATGCATCTGCGTGCACTGGTTTACTCTGTGTGTGAGTTTTCAATTGGACACATTTGTGTCCGGTTCTTGGACACTGGGACACCCCCACGACACAATCACATGTAGTACATTCATTACCAACCTATTAATTTGAATGTTAGTTGTTATTTAATTTCAAATTTGTGGAATTCTCTAATTTTCTGATACCAAACTGAATTATTGATTTCCTGAAATTTTAATGCATGTTCGACTATTTTTGAATGATTAATTTGTGTTGTTGGTTCACAAATTCATAACTGAGAATTAGCCTACATGCTAGGGTTCATATTGGCATGAGAATTTGATTTTGAGTTTGCATTTGGGTTGTCCAAACTGAAACTGTTGCATACATTAAATTTTCTGAGTTTGTATGCACTGTTTGTTCCTGAGAATATGAACTGTCATGAGTTTCACTATTTTGGTTGGGTTAATTTCAAATTTGATTTCCTATATTTAACTGAGTTTATTTGCAAAATAGGAATCATGGTGGTGTTGATAAATGGGCTTTCGATTTTGGCATTGGGATTTCTAAACTGAGAATGTATTACTTGACACACTGTTTTCTGAGAATCACTACCAAAACCTGAGAATTTGCACACATTGATGACATGTTCACACACACACTCATGCACTTATGAAACCTGTGAACCTGAGAACATAATGTTCATTACACACATACACTGTTTCCTGAGAATATGGATACACACACAAAACTGGAAACCTGGGAAATTATATGACTGTTGTATACATTGGTTTATAGGACTGATCTTGTGTACACTGTTTGAATCTGAGAAATGGCAACACTATTTTGTGGACACTGACATCCCTATACACATACACCACTAATAGCTATCTACACACACATGTACTCTAGACACTTCTACACACACACACATGTATGACACCCTATCTTTCTATATATATATATAATATATATATATATATATATATATAATATAACCTTGTGTGATAAATGTAATGTAATATAGATGTATGCATATTGTCTATATAAGTAGTGTATACATATGTGGAAATTGATATGTGTGCATGCCTATATATGTGTATATGGCATATGGCCTATGTAGTATAGCCTATGGGTATTCTAATGTGCAAGTTGTGTATATGGAATGTATACCATGAGTTAGGGTGTTGTTAGACTTGTGTGACTTGTGAATGATGTGTGCTTGCTAGAATAGGCTGGTTAGGCTTAGTGAGACTTGTTTGGGTTAGGTTTGACCTAGTTGACCTAGTTTGTCTAAAGTAGTTGACTAGAGTTGACCAAAGGTTGACTTTAGTCTAGATTGACCCAAACATCATGTAGAATACATCATAGCAGTTTTTTTTACCAATTTGGATATGTTGTGACTTGTACTGTTCTGAATAGGAGCTAGACACCACTCATCAGGCAGTATTTCATTCAAACACTCAGGATATCATGCGAGTACATTCTCTGACCATTTCATACTTGCTAGGAATATATTCTTGCTCTAGATTACTTTATTTGATGCTGACATGATGGAAACACGGATTAGTAATATATGGATCTTTTCATACGATGTTATCCCCCTCGGGAGCATCGGATACATCATATTATGTGCGTTTCACTTTCATCATGTATTTCTGTGCTTTCACTATTCATGTGCACTCTCGTGATTCATGTACTCTCATGTTCATGGAGCCCCCATTTATATTCATGTGCACCCATTTATGGGCCCCCATGTGAAATCATGTACAATAATATAACTTGAATGGATCCTTGTGTATCGATTGGGGATGGAGGAGTAGAAATAGTCATGTGGACATTTCCAAAGTAGTGTAGCCATGTACAACCTCTCATGTTTATTAAGCCGTTCACATGTCTATCTTGTACTCAAATTACTAGTTCACTGTAGCTCTTTACTTATAGTAGATATTTTTTTACAGTCTTCTTTTACTTCATGTATATTCTCAGCGTTTATGTATTTTACTCTATTGCCTGTATTATATTCCTGTCATGATATGAACTGCATGAGATGTACTGTGCTCACTCCCGTCCTGACTGGACCTGTTAAAAATATTACAGATGACCTTGAGGAGCTGTGTTCCACTTATTACGGAGCAGGCCTAGATGACCCTTGTGAGCTGGACTCTCAGGAGGACCCAGCACTTGCAGAGGATATTACCCCAGTAGTCTAGGCTAGTTAGCTAGACCAGTATCTATTTATCTTCATGTCTTGTTGGATACACTTGTACTTATTTGGGGATTTGTTATTCTGGATTTGGGGAGTTGTTTATCTTAGACATTTAGCTATCTCTCTTATCTTATATTTATCATCTGTGGATTCTGTTGATTTCATCTATCTATATTGTGCTTTCTTCCTTAGTTGTGATTGAGTTGTACTTTATATTATCACCTCCATTCGGAGTGTATATACTGTACAGGTACCTTATAACTGTTAGATGTATGTGACCTAGGACAACGTTCTACTGCCGACATTGCGGCGTAGGCTGGACGTAACCACTTCTCGTGCCCCTACACTAGGTGCGGGTCGTGACACGTTTTTAGTGGTGGCCCATGCAGGTCTTAGTTAGAAATGCAGTGGTATTCGAACTAGAGTATCACTGCAGCCTGCAGTAGGATTAGGATATTTTGAAGGTACTCAATCACATTAGGAAAAACTCTTAATAAGATTCCTTTTATCTAAATTTGCTGCTTATTGTCTTCCCTTGAATATAAACCGTCCTCCTCTGATTTTTTACTTCATTCTCAGTAATTGCTTCTTCTTTTGATCTGTCTTCATGATGGTTATGGAGACACGATCTCATCGCTCCGGTCCGGGGGATACTATTGAGAGGCCGGCGAAACGGATCGGATCGTGGGGCCCGCGAAACGGCTATCCGATCATTATCTCAGAATTGGACCAAACTTGGCATACATGACCAAAAAAATGATACGGTCCTGTTGTCGTAAGTTTTATCTCGATCTGACGAACGTGCACAAAATAATTGAAAAATTTACACAGAGGCCGATACGGTGAATTTCGACGGATACGTATCAAATTCGTCGCGCACACGCAACCAATTTGAATTCCGTCAAAGCCCACACATCCGCGAAGTCGATACACACCTTTTGATGCTTTCATTTCGCGGCCACGTCGCCCGGTTTGGCCGGACGCACGTCGTATCGGAGATTTTCGAAATTTCTAAACTGTTTTTACATAGATAAATTCTCGATTTTGAAAACTGTTTTCTCTGCATATAATTAATGAAATTCAAAAATACGAAATAGGTTGTGAATTCCTATATGTTGTCAACAAATATCTTCAAATAGATTTTCTAAACTGTTGAGGAATCGACAAATACTTGCCTTCCAAATTAGGGGGTTAGGACAGTTTTACTCTGTTTTCTATTTTGCAAATCAGAAGTTACTTTCGAGTTTTGAACCAGGATTCACCATCAACCTAGTACGAACTACAGTAATCTAATTGATAGAACTCGAAGAGGGTTATGTTGTCTTGGTACCTGCGAAGTTGGTTCGATAATCGATCGAACGTTATCGAAGAACCTTCGATTCCCCAGAACCAGAATACTGGAGAGCGGAGGACAGACACAGCCAGCTACGTACATTGAGGTATAATCTACCTCGATGTACGATCACGGCTGTCTAGATGCATGAGGGTTTATCTACAAGCCAACAGTCTCTTATGGTCATGAACAAGTCTAGTGTCTCAATCTCAAGCAAGTAAGTAAATGTTACAAGATGTTAGATCATCAGACATACAAAGTAAGGCATCCCAAACATTACATATTCAGATGATCAGAAGCTAGTCCTACAAAATGTGAAGACTAGCAAGAGTTTCAGTCATACATGATCAACCCTAGGATTTGTCAATCATGTTACAGCCCGTAGGCAGACAGTAAGTAAAGTTGCAAACGAGCTAACACTTGCTAGACGGCTAAACGCCTCAAAAGAATATTTTACAAGAGAGTGGAAGAGCAAAATAAGAATCTACTCGTTGCCAGGGTTGCGCCTAGTATCACGCCCCGCTCCCGTAGGAGCGATCGTCCTCGCTAAGACGTGATACCGCACGAGCCTAGATTGCGCTCGTGCAAGGCAGTTTCATAACGGCCGATTACATCGGCTGCGACGGGGTCTCGCACAGAAGTCTCAAGCAGAAACATTGAACATTGCAGCAAAAATTTAAGGGCAAACACAAGTTATTCAAAAGAACTCTTTTATGATATAGAACAATCAGATTACAATAGGCGCAAGGCCATGATTACAAGTCTCTCGGACTCACTTTTCTCTCATTTACAAGTCACTCTGCTCTCTTTCATCTCTCGATTACAATACTTGAGGCAGCAAAAACTTCGGAAGGCGATGTCCATACATTATGTCATGTATAAGTCTTGAGTCCACGCGGCCGCATGCTTCGACTCGCCAAGGGACTCCGTGCCTCGACACATCCAAGCGAGCTCTGCGCTACGAGCTTCTACCTGTGCCTGTACACGAAAACTGTGTGGGTGTCAGTACTCAACTGTACTGGTGGAGTGAGCTCCTCGCCCACCCATGCATAACCGACACGTTCATTTACTTTGTGCAACTTAAATTCCTTTTTGATTGTCTTGCTAGTCTTGCCTTAGGATCAGTTTTAAGACTACGACGCCTGACCAAACGATGTGCCACGACAAGTTCGTGCTACAATGCCAACGTATATTTCGATCGAGGCAGTGCCTCATCGCTTATGTACTTGACCGAACTACAACTCGGGACGGCGGGGTCGTGCCATACTCTATTCGTAACTTCAAACGTATGTTCGAGACAGTGTTTCACCGAGGAGCAACTTATGCGAACTCGGCCGTGCCAAGACTTTCATTAAACTCAAGTGCCTCTACACCAATTCTCGTGTGCGATCGACGTCAAGGGGACGACTCGTAGAGGTCGTGCCTCTAGACCTTGCTTAGACTTGTTCGTGCTTCAAGATTAAGGTCGTGTCTCGCAACTCAATGGGACTCAATCATATCGCCGCCTCGCGGTCCTTTGCTACTAAATCATCAACTGACCCAAATCAAGATTTGTGGGTTAAGTGTCACTCGACCAACTTTGCCTTGCGGCCTTTCCTGACTTAGACTCAAGACAACTCACATCCAAACTATGCAACTATGCCGACAACATAATACTCGACGCCACATCTCGTGCCGAAGCACGTCACCTACGTTGCAACCAAATCTTAGGCCCAACATTTTGTGTCCAACTATACTCACACATCCAACTCGATTCCTTGATATACTACACTCAATACTCGACTCAATCCAAAGGCATTTACGCGGATCGTCGCTCATGCTGACTCATCTATATGAACTAGTCACTAGCGCCCAGCGCTATAATGGACTTGGCTCAGGGGATTCGGTCCGCCCTTCCACGGGTAGCTAGCCCCGAAAGCGCGAATCTCCCATGCGGTTATCCAGCATCCTTCTTGAGCCAACTCGCTTCCTCCGGGTCGACATGATCCCGGCGTCCCGACGATCACTCGAGAAGACCTCCACCTTGTACAAGTTGTCTAATGACTATGCAAGACTCGACTCGAACTGACGTCTCACACAGTCAATCTACTTCTAGTGTTACCATCTCTTTTAGGGCTAAGTTCAACACTTCTCACATCTGAGACCTTGCTTCGACGACCCAGTTGCGAGCATTATACTTTCTTGCCTCAACGACCCAGTCGTGAGCATTCTTCTTTCTTGTCTCAACAACCCAGTCGTGAGCATTCTTCTTTCTTGACCTATCATTTCACTCAACTCAAGAACAACTATTGAGACACTTTCCATACTCAATGAATCAACGTGGCCCGTGCCTTAAAACACTAAGTCCATGCCATCGTGCTTAAACCAACTTGAAACTCTATGTGACACCACCGTCCAAGTCATACTCTATATGACGGGCCTTACGATCGTGAGACTATGTGGTTATACCCAGCCGTAGAACTCATAGGGCCGTGCCTGCTACTACTCCTGATAGCTTAACGTAACTTGCCTAACTTACTTTGCAACAACTTGACGAGCAAGGCTGCGTCAAGCTTTGTGTCATGGGAACGTGCCGTGCACGCGTTCGACTTTGAACAACCAAGTTATTGGGGTGCCTAGACTTATGCCACAAGCCGTGCAATACAACTTAACCCGTCGACGGGCAGAGGCTATGCCACGCCTTGGGCGAAGAGACCGTACATGCTTTACGAAGCATTTATACGGGCGACGCCTATGAATTTGGCTAACTCTTAGCTTGTGGCGAAGACCAACTTTTCTTTCTCCCAAGCCATGGGACGAAGGACCGAGTGTCATTTTCAAAGCACGCCGTGCACCAACTCTAAGCCGACCGTTGGACCTTTCCATATTCTAACTCAATTCGACCTGTCGGAATCATTCCCTTAGCTATGTGGATTCGTCTCTTTTATTATCAAGCCTACTTGTGCAAGTTAAAAATATGCGATTTATTATGTGAAGGCTAAGATGAGGCAAGTTCACCGAAACTATTCCACCTGAGCGAGGAGTCGCCTTGACCGAACGAGCCTTCGAGCAGCCGTTGCAAGGCTAAGATCGAACGCCGTCGGTATTTTGATTCCTCCGATTGACTTTGCGGGACGGAGCACTACAACATACACCACTCAGAATAAGTCTCGTCCTCGAGACTTTCTTGAAGGCAAGCCATCCTTATTATTTCTATGGCCAAGACTTAATCGTGCCTAGACACGGAACTATAACAGTCGTGCGAGGTATGCCATAGTTTATCGTGCACACTCCGCCTACGCGTTACTTCGATTTCGAGCCATGCTCGTACTACTTTCAATCTTTTCCTTTAATACGATCTCAAATCCTCGACACTTTCTATTCCCCCGGTCTCACTAGAACTCAACGTATCACTTAGCCGGATCGTGCATGCATTCCAGGCGTCCCCAAAATATATGTATTCAGCCAAGCCGCATGATAGAGAATTCGTCATTCTCACTCGAGTCGCATCGTGCACATACTCAGGCGTCCCTAAAATATATGTATTTCAGTCGAGTCTCGTGAGCAGGGTTTCCTATTCTTGATTCACTCTTTCAATCCATTCCAATCCTCAAGATCAATCTTTCGATTGCTAACACTTGAAACATGGGCGTCTCGCCTAACCGCTAGGCCATTTCTCGAGGCTAAGTCAATGTCAGGATTGGAATCATAGTTCCCCAACAATAATGCCAACACTGACCCCAATCCTAGGGTTGAACCAAGTCAGAAATACGGGGTTTTCTACCCAAGCTCGCATCACTCAGATTTCTAAACATCGAGCACGATCACTTATTCGCATCAATGCATTCATTGCGTATATTCAAATCTATTTCAAATTATCAATTCTAACCAATTCATGTATTCGATCACGAGGTCGTCTAGCTTTGACAATATGTTGTGCCCTAATTTCACGCGAGTCCGATATCTACGGTGGTTCATGAATCACCATGCAATGCTCCCGCGGAATAATCATTCTCATCGGGGCGTAACTCTTGCTTGAGTCTAGATTAATTCACTCTCGATACACGGATTGGACCTATTCAATCTTCAAGTTCAATCGTCAAGCACACTGAATCATTCTCGAGTCCACCTTCACGTCAAACCACAAGTCGATGCATACAAATTGCCATGCTATACAAGTTCGATCACCCCCGCTGTATGAATCACCATACCAGCGCTCATGCAGAGTGATTGCCCTAATCGGCATGACGCATGTGCGAGGCTGGAGTTGCGCTCGCATAAGATAAGAACGTCAACGTTGTGGTTATCGACGAAGCAAATCCAAACATTTTGTTTTCCTCCAAGTCAATATCTCAGTTCGATAGTCCGACCGTCATTCGTTCAACTAGAAAATCCTCGAGCCAAGTTTATCTTTTCCTCGACACATTTCAACATCCCGAGTATAGCATCCATCGGAACAATGACATTTGCACGATCGTCATTCGCCGAGTCAGAGTATCCCCGAGTTATCGCATATCGATCTTTGATACGCCTCAATACCATCGACGATATGCGTAACCTGACGATCTTCTTTTGTAACCAATTTCGAGTCGTGCGACTGATGCTATTATCCGAACTGGATATACCAAAATTCCTCGATATTCAAGATCAAGTTCGATCGCTATTCCTTAAGCTAGTTTCAATATCGTTGATCAAAACTCAAGTCATATTTTATTTGATTCAATCCGAAATCGTACGTGTGATTTACTAGATTTCCTCGATCAAGACATTCACTTTTATTCATCGTTTCGAATCATTTTCTAACTCTCGTTGCCCATTCACAAGTTGTCCAGCGACATCTCGTTCGAGACTTTCGAAGTCATGACCAACTAAGCGTGACGCGTTCTAAGGCTTTGTGCGATCGCATCGCCTCGTCGACATACTCGTTGTTACTCGTAGTTCTCGATTTTTGCTCGAATGATTTCCAAGACAAACCATACACGACTTGGATTCGAGCCATCCGATCTAGTCCTCAATCACGTTCGCATCATTCGCTAAGATATCTTTCAGATTCGTTCGACGAATCTCTAGCATAATCGCTCACATCGTCTCGACGTACTAAGTCGTTCGCACTATTTCTCAAAATCCAAATTAATCTTCCGTGCATGCCTAAGCGTTAGTCCAATAGTATTTCTATCGATAGACACTCTAAGTGTAGTTTTGTTCCCGATCGAACGGTACTTAATATCGCTCGCATCGCGCTTGTACCAAAAGTCGAGGTGCGCGACAGGCACAACTTAGCCAAAAGGTCGTGTGCATAACCATCTCGTACGGACTATATTCGAGTTTGCATGCTCACTTGCTAAGGTCAACGTAGGACTATTTAGGCACGCACGCGATATGTTAACTTAGCACGTGTTTTCTATCGAGTCAAGTTTAACATCATTCGGCACAAAGGCCTACCGATGCGTTCGATTGAACGCTTGTACGAGCTTTTGAAAATATTTAGACTTATTGTATGGATATGTCGAGGGACATTTGAGAGAGAGTGCACACTTCTTTTTCAATAACGAGCCTTCAAAACTAAAAAATTTGACGTGAAGTCCAAGGACGTAAAGCCGTGCTTTGATACCATTATGTCACGCCCCGCTCCCGTAGGAGCGATCGTCCTCGCTAAGGTGTGATGCCACACGAGCCTAGATTGTGCTTGTGCAAGGCAGTTTCATAATGGCCGATTACATCGGCTGCGACGGGGTCGTCGCACAGAAGTCCCAAGCAGAAATATTGAACATTGCAGCAGAAATTTAAGGGCAAACACAAGTTATTCAAAAGAACTATTTTATTGATATAGAACAATCAGATTACAATAGGCACAAGGCCATGATTACAAGTCTCTCGTGCTCACTTTTCTCTTATTTTACAAGTCACTCTGCTCTCTCTCATCTCTCGATTACAATACTTGAGGCAGCGAAAACTTCGGAAGGCGATGTCCATACATTATGTCCTGTATAAGTCTTGAGTCCACGCGGCCGCACGCTTCGACTCGCCAAGGGACTCCGTGCCTTGATGCATCCAAGCGAGCTCCGCGCCATGAGCTTCTACCTGTGCATGCACACGAAAACTGTGTGGGTGTCAGTACTCAACTGTACTGGTGGAGTGAGCTCCTCGCCCACCCATGCATAACCGACACGTTCATTTACTTTGTGCAGCTTAAATCCCTTTTGATTGTCTTGCTAGTCTTGCTTAGGATCAGTTTTAAGACTACGACGCCTGACCAAAATGATGTGCGACGACAAGGTCGTGCTACAATGCCAACATATATTTCGATCGAGGCAGTGCCTCATCGCTTATGTATTCGATCGAACTACAACACGGAACGGCGGGGTTGTGCCATACTCTATTCGTAACTTCAAACGTATGTTCAAAATAGTGCTTCGTCGAGGAGCAACTTATGCGAACTCGGCCGTGCCAAGACTTTCATTAAACTCAAGTGCCTCTATACCAATTCTCGTGTGCGATCGACGTTAAGGGGACGACTCGTGCAGACCGTGCCTCTAAACCTTGCTTAGACTTTCGTGTTCGTGCTTCAAGATTGAGGTCGTGTCTCGCAATTCAATGAGACTCAATCATATCGCCGCTCGCGGCCCTTGCCGCCCGCGGCCCTTGCCGCCCCGCGGCCCCTTGCTACTAAATCATCAACTGACCCAAATCAAGATTTGTGGGTTAAGTGTCACTCGATCGACTTTGCCTTACGGCCTTTCCGGACTTAGACTCAAGACAACTCACATCCAAACTATACAACTTATATGCCGACAACATAAGACTCGATGCCACATCTCGTGCTGAACACATCCAACTCGACTTCCTTGATATACTACACTCAATACTCGACTCAATCCAAAGGCATTTACGCGGATCGCCGCTCATGCCGACTCATCTGTATGAACTAGTCACTAGCGCCCAGCGATATAATAGACTTGGCTCAGGGGATTCGGTCCGCCCTTCCACGGGTAGCTATCCCCGGAAGCGCTGAATCTCCCATGCGGTTATCCAGTATCCTTCTTTGAGCCAGCTCGCTTCCCCCGGGCCGACATGATCCCAGCGCCCCGACGATCACTCGAGAAGACCACCACCTTGTACAAGTTGTCTAATGACCAAGCAAGACTCGACTCAAACTGACGTCTCACACAGTCAATCTACTTCTAGTGTTACCATCTCTTTTAGGACTAAGTTTAACACTTCTCACATCTGAGACCTTGCCTCAATGACCCAGTCGCGAGCATTATACTTTCTTGCCTCAATGACCCAGTCGTGAGCATTCTTCTTTCTTGCCTCAACGACCCAGTCGTGAGCATCTTCTTTCTTGCCCTATCATTTCACTCAACTCAAGAACAACTATTGAGACACTTTCCAAACTCAATGAATCAACCGTGGCCCGTGCCTTAAAACACTAAGTCCGTGCCATCGTGTCTTAAACCAACTTGAAACTCTATGTGACACCACCGCCCAAGTCATACTCTATATGACGGGCCTTACAATCGTGAGACTATGTGGTTATATCCAGCCGTAGAACTCATAGGGCCGTGCCTGCTACTACTCCTGATAGCTTAACGTAACTTGCCTAACTTACTTTGCAACAACTTGACGAGCAAATGCTGCGTCAAGCTTTGCGTCGTGGAAACGTGTCGTGCATGCGTTCGACTTTGAACAACCAAGTATGCCACAAGCCGTGCAATACAACTTAACCCGTCGGCGAGCAGAGGCTATGCCACGCCTTGGGCGAAGAGACCATGCATGCTTTACGAAGCATTTATACGGCGACGCCTATGAATTTGGCTAACTCTTAGCTTGTGGCGAAGACCAACTTTTCCTTCTCCCAAGCCACGGGATGAAGGACCGAGTATCATTTTCAAAGCACGTCGTGCACCAACTCTAAGCTGACCGTTGGACCTTTCCATATTCTAACTCAATTCGACCTGTCGGGATCATTCCTTTAGCTATGTGGATTCGTCTCTTTTATTATCAAGGCTACTTGTGCAAGTTGAAAACATGCGATTTATTATGTGAAGGCTAAGATGAGACAAGTTCACCGAAACTACCCTACCTGAATGAGGAGTCGCCTCGACAAAACGAGCCTTCGAGCAGCCGTTGCAAGGCTAAGACCGAACGCCGTCGGCGTTTTGATTCCTCCGATTGACTTTGTGGGATGGGGCACTACACCTAGTGGTCACCATATGGCTGTAAGGCTGGAGGATCCTCGAGTCCTACTCCGAAATCTGGCCATACAAAACCAGCTGGTTCAGACCCCAGAAGAGCAAGTGCCACAAGGGAGGCTTCACTTAAGAACTAAAACCAGCATATTAGCACATGGGAACATAAATGGTAAAAAAGACATGAGTTAGAGAAAACAAGGTGATAAACGATAAGACAACTAAGGGACTATTCCGGTAGCCAAGTTACAACTCGTAAACCAAACAAGGACCGGGGTTGTAACCCTTCACCTGAACAGAGCTTAGTCTCTAACCAATTATCGACAAGAGTAAAGCATAAGCAAGCATGTGCTAAAGTAATCATAGACTGGCATCGATTAGTCAAGACTAGACTGGACTACATCCATCATTCACGGCCAAGCAAATAGTACGGCTTGATACTTTAACTAACTAGGGTTATCACAAGCCTAGTTACTAGCAAGATGCAATGAGATGTTCCGGCAGTCACAAGCCCTGCAGCTATCTAGGTTATCCAGGCAAGGTTCATTTAAGAGTTATCAAGAATTATTAGGTGGCTTGGAGTACAACACGTGACAATGTACATAGAACTTGTTTCATGAAGTGCCCCACATGACAGTGGGCTGGAAATGTGTCCTACTCGACGACAGGCTACAAGTCCCTCAGGTGTGGCCGGGATAACGGGATCGCCTGTAATTGGAAATATCTCTCTATATGAACTACTTGATCAATCTAGTCATTAACTTAGTCAGATTCAGTATAAATCTCTGACCGTAGAAAATCAGGAATTCATGTCCTAGACATGATGCAAGACGAGACATGTAGCTTATACAGGCACATTCAAGAAAATCAACCACGGTGTCAAGACAAGAGTTACTTAGCAAGTCAGGGTAGCTGTCGCAACAGCGTTCAAGATTATCACGTCATGCCAGGTTACTTGTTACTTATCAAGATTACTTGTCAGAAGTGTGCCTCGACGGGCTACTATCCAGATTGTACATGCCTTATCAAGTTACTTATCATGTCAAGAGTGCTTGTCAAGAGTGCGCCTCGATGGGCCACTATCCAGATTGTACATGTCGTGTTCATGTCAATATAAAGACTGGCAAGTCATGCTATGCTTAACAAGTTATCGAGTCGGGTCGTCACAAATAGGTCAAGTACAAAGGATAAGCAATTAACATAAAACCAATAATTAAGTGACAGATCACGCAAGGGGGGGGGTACCATGGCCAACAAGTGGCATTAGCCAAGTTGTGCCAGGGTAATAGGCTGCGCTAGGCACTAGAGGGTGCCAAGGCTACAAGTTACGCCCAAACATTAGGTTGTGCCGAGGCACTAGGGTGTCAGGCACTGGGGTGCGCCAGGTCAGGTCAAGTTGCGCTAAGGCAAGTCGGGTCAAGACAGGCTGGGTTGCGCCAGAACAAGTCGGGCCAAGTCAGGTTGCGCCAGGCACTAGGCTGCGCGAGGCTAGGTTACGCCGGAATGGGGTGCGTCAGGTCAGGTTGCGCCTGACTGGGGTGCGCCATGTCAGGTTGCGCCAGGGCTCAAGGGGGCGCAGGGCTAGATTGCGCTAGACTGAGCTGCGCGAGGTCGGGTTGTGCCTGACTCAGGTTACGTCGCGCTAAGAAGCACACGCTGGGTCAGGTTGCGCCGCTCTAAGCAGCGCGTGCGGGTCAGTTGTGCCGTGCTAAGAAGTGCGCGTGGGACAGGTTGCGCCTGGCACTGTTATTCTTCTCCAAAACTGCAAAGAAGAACCCATGGAACCCGAAAACTTCAAAATGCCATAACTTACTCAAAACAAGTCCGAATTGAGACTTTCAAGGGTCTAAACTGCATAGAACGAGATTTCCTACAACATGGGATGACTGGTTTTTAGGAAATACCAAGCTTTAATAGATCAAAATCAAGAAAAATAAGAAAAGATCAAAACTTAGATCTACAAAAATCCATTCATTAAAATCGAAAATGCCATGCTCTAAAGAAGCTTAGAATCAAGTGGAGAAGAGAATGGAAAAATAAAATGGGAGATCCATCATGAAGCAAGTTGCAGTTGCCTAGGGCTTGGGTGTAGGTAGGAGGAGTAAATGAAGAAGATGAAGAAGTAAATGAAAGTTATGGAGGAGAGAGTGTAGTTGACTTATATATTAAGCCCAAACCATCTCAAACCAACCAAGCCAACATGTTGAACCAAACCAAAATAATCAAGTCAAGATTAAACTAAGACTAGGCTAAGCAGGACAAGTCTAACTACGATCCACCTGACAAATGTTAGAAATCCGTACACGTATAATGAAAATACGTATAACGGAAACGGAGTGACAGATTCGATGTTGGCTTCATGGCTGTTACTGCTACTACAACTATTGCTGTGGTTGTGCTCTAGGCCGACGCTCCGGTGGTCTCCGTCGCCTCGTACGGTGGTCGGGAAGCGCGTGCGATGGCGGGGTGTTAGGCGAGGTCGGTGGTGATCTGTGTTTCGAGTTAGGGTTTCTCTCCTACTCCCGATCTCTAACACTTATATGATATAAGTCGGCACGGGGGGGGGGGGGGGGGTTCTACTGACCTGGGGAGAAAAGGTCGGGTCGGGCCAGGCTTCGGACTATAAATTGGGCTGGTTCAAAACACACCTCAACATAGTATTATGGTCTTCTGGACATGGTGAAACAAGCATTAACAAATGTAAGAGGTGATCGATTATGTGTGGCTCTTCTGGTGCCTCATATGAGCATTAAGAAAAATAATAATTAGTATAATCTCTGACATATCCATTATGCATGGCTGATGGCTGATGGCTTCTGATCCATTATTCATGTATTGAATTCGTCAACTGTGACATATTCAAGTAACAAATGGACATAGCGGGCTCGTTTATAATAAAATTTTGAACTGTAAAGATTTGATCATTGTTTCCATCTACTGTTGCACATCTAGCCTTGCTAGTAATATTCGATAAACAAAGTACAAGCCAATATCAGTGCAGAGCAGGTACGCTAATGAGTAATCAAATAAACGAATGCTATTGACATTATTTACGAACAATTACAATAATAACCATATAATTATAATGATACCAATAACCCACTAAAATAACCAAAAAGAGTCTTGGTGAACATATCTGGCCCTAGAAAATTGTACCAATATTCTAAAACTCTATTTAAATATTAATAATACCCATTTTTGTATGAATAAACAAATATTTAGAAAATATTATTAAGTCCACCAAAAGTTAGAAATATTTGTACACACCTAAAAGTATGTCCACATGGCCGTCATTGGTCTCACTGTAGGGCTACATGGGCTTGGGGGTCTGGTTTGGGTCCAGTCCGGACTAGCTGGGTACAACCGGGTCTTCTACAAGTCAATAAATCTTAATAGTAAATAATTAAATTATTTATCATGGTCATGTTACAACTTGGCCTGGTTTTCCTAGTTAGGGCATCACTATGGCTCAGCCTTCCTTGGCATGGGTAATACACTAGCCAAGGCATGCCACTGCACTATCCGTGCCATAATTTCTAGTCACCTTGTACTCTAATTCCTAACCATGACTAAAGTCATCCACCATAATAATTAACTAATTAATTATTTATAAAAATCTAAAAAACACCATTTAAATCAAATAAATAAAAAAAATATTTCAAATTTTTTTCGAGAAGAGAATTTACAACAGTAAATATGGAAAGGTATGTCTGAGGTTGTGTGCAAAAGGGGGACATCCAATAGTTCGAACCGTCAAAATAGTGATGCGATGAAAGCCAAATCCCGCATACGTCCTTGGATGCTGAAATAAACACCATGAACGTGTTTGGAATAAAAGATATATATAGGAAATGTCTGTCCAAAAGTCCAATTCTGGAACAGGGGCAAAAACATAATTTTAGGTCAAAACGATGTTCGCCGTTGGACCCGTTTTGTACCGAAATGCGTGCCAAAGTTTATGGTCTCTAAAGTCATCAACTATATGTCTACGGGTCCGGTTTGAGGAGACGAACCCAATTGTATGTCCAAAATTAGATTCCGACAGGCCGTGCATAATTTTGCCCGTTGGAGCGGGTCGCGGACCCGCCAAAAGGCGTTCCAGTCGACTTTCTCAGAATTGGACCAAACTTGGCACATAGGAAAAAAATGATACGGTCCTGCTGGCGTAAGTTCTCAATTTGACGAACGTGCACAAAGTAATTGGAGAATTTCAAAAATGGTCGATACGGTGATTTTCGACGGATACGCATCAAATTCGTCGCGTACACGCAACCAATTTGAATTCCGTTAAAGCTCAAATGTCCGCGAAGTCGATATGCACCTTTCAATGCTTTTAGTTTACGACCACGTCGCCCGGTTTGGCGGACGCACGCACGTCGTATCGAGGAGTTTTATTGAAATTTAGTTTTAAAAAAAAGGATTTTCTCAGTTTTGGAAATCTGATTTGTTGACGCACGATCAACGAAATTCGATTCCACAAGAAGGGTCGTGAAGCCCTATAGGTTATCTAGGACTGTTTTAAACTAGTTGTCGAAAACTACTATTGGTTTGCTCAGATTTTGCCTTCCAAAGAGGGCATCTGGACTATTCTTTTGTATACTGTTATATGTGGTTTTTTCTTGAACTTTCAAAAAAAATTATAATTAATCCATGGCAATCTAACCCAATCTAGTTGAAGGGCCTTGCTGGTGGTCATCTATATCTGTAGAAATTTACGGAGCGAGAAAGCGTCGAGCGTAGAGGGAGAAAATAGGGGTGGAAGTTTGTACCTCTGGTGCGGCTGCTGCTGCTATCTCGTGCTGTGCGGCTGCGACGCCGACGGTCGGCCGACGGCCACCTGCGGTGGTGCGCGTGCGGCAGGGCTCGTCTGTGTCTCGTGGAGGGTGGCGGTCGACAGGTAGGGGCTAGGGTTTGCGTTCCTCTCCATCGTTACTTATATATATATATATATATATATATATATATATATATATATATATATATATATATATATATAGGAAGCGGATCAAAAGCCCCCCTTAGAAAGCCTCCCAAAAACCCCCCTCACTCTAATCCGTAATTTAATGTTAATATTAATGTTAATATTAATATTAATATTAATATTAACATTAAATACTAAAATTAACATTAAACTTAACATTAAAATTAATATTAACATTAACATTAACATTAATATTAACATTAAAATTAACATTATATATAAAAAAAATTTAAAAAAATTAATATTAACATTAACATTAATATTAACATTAATATTAACATTAACATTAATATTAACATTAATTACGAATTAGAGTGAGGGGGGTTTTTGGGGGGCTTTCTCAGGGGGACTTTTGATCCGCTCCATATATATATATATATATATATATATATATATAATTATATATATATATATATATATATATATATATATATTAAAAATATATAAAATATATATATATAAAATATATATATATATAAAATATATATATATATATAAAATATATATATATATATATATATATATATATATATATATATATATTTTATATATATATATATATATATAATATATATATATATATATATATTTATATATATTATATATAAAATATATATATATATATATAAATATATTATATAAAAATATATATAATTATATAAAATATATATATATATAATATATATATATATATAATATATATATATATATATATATATATATATATATATATATATATTTAATATATTATATATATATATATATAATATATATAATAATATATATATATATATATATATATATATATATATATAATATATATATATATAATGGGAAAACGGGATATGAGCCATAGGCTCATACCTTATTGAGCCATTCCATGTGGCTTCCATGTGGACCAATAAAATATAGTAACTTGAAAAAAAAAAATTAATTACATAGATAGAAATAAAAGATCCCATAAAATTGGTAAATAATAACTTATCATATCTTTACCTAGGAACTTATTAAATATGTTTACCTGAATTTAAATCGATAGAAATAAAAGATCCCATAATATTAATGTTAAGATTAATGTTAATATTAATGTTAATATTAATTTTAATATTAATGTTAATATTAGTGTTAATGTTAATTTTAATTTTAATGTTAATTTTAATGTTAATGCTAATAATAATGTTAATATTATGTTAATGTTAATATTAATATTAATATTAATTTTAATATTAATTTTAATGTTAATATTAATGTTAATATTTGTTAATATTAATTTTAATGTTAATATTAATGTTAATTTTAATATTAATATTAATTTTAATAATGTTAATATTAATATTAATATTAATTTTAATGTTAATTTTAATTTGGAGGGACAAATGGTATTATTCCTATTTAAATTTTTTTGGTAAGTTCTAAACAAAAATATGGTAAGTTATTATTTATCAAATATTTTATGAGATCTTTTATTTCCATCTATTTAAATTTCCGTTCCAAGTCACTATATTTATTGGTCCACATGGAAGCAACGTGGGATGGCTCATTTAAGAGTATGGCCTATGGCTCATATCCCGTTTTCCCATATTTTATATACACACACACACACACACACCACACACACATACAGGGGGTTCGTTGGGGTTGCTATCGGGTTCTCATTAGTACTGTTCTACGGGAATAATTCTAATAAGTTGATTTCTTTTCTATTTTTTTTACTGAATAGCATTATATATGAGTATTATATTTTAAAATATATACATATACTTTATGTATACCCATATATATATATATATATATATTTGAAGCAAAGGTAATTATTTATTGATAAAAGGAATTACAAAATGTGATACACAGCCCAACCAGCTTTCTCTCTATACATATATCTCCCTTATCCCCCCATTATGTTAACATCTGTTTCAATGTTTTGAATGAGCCCATGCACAGAAGTAGCCACTCCCTCGAAAACACGTCTGTTCTTTCCCTCCAAACATGCCAGACAGCTGATAATAATTTAATTTGTCCTTTATTATATGTCTCTCTCCCTTCCCTCGCAGGGCTGCTATCCCTTCAAAGATGTCCTGAAGCCCTTCTTGACCCGAGATCGGCATACCCAGGTTATTAGTAACTTGCTTCCAAATAAAACTAGAGGTCGGACACTGGAAGAAGATATGATCCCTGGTTTCCGCGCCTCGTCCGCATAGAACACATGCTTGGTTTTCGATCCCAATGCCCAACCGGGTCAGCCGGTCCTTGGTAAGGAGACGATTGCAAATCGCCTTATACACACATAGTTTCATTTTTGATGCCGCCTTATTATTCCAAATCAATCCCGCCCAGCTAACAGGTTGTCTTCTTTTCCGGAGTTGCTCGTACGCCCCTCTCGTCGAGAACAACTCACTATTAGTCTCCAACCAGACCCACCGGTCTATGTGCTCCTCTGGATGAATTTGGATGTTGCCGATCTCTTCAGCGTACCACTGCCCTACTGGGCGGGCGTCTACTTGCCATTGGCCATTTTGAATAAGCACGGACACTTGCTCGTCCCGGCCACAGATATCAAAAGTTGGCCAACCCAACCTCTCAATCATGCTTTGGTGATTGAGCCAAGGATCTTTCCAGAGATTAGTAGTGCATCCGTCGTGTATCACCCGAGTAATACACCCTTTAAGCTTGGTTCGACTACGGAGGATGTGCTTATACGTTGCAGAAATTATTGTTAATATCCTGAGTCCAAAAGTTGTTGTTACGAGTATACCTGCAACTCGTCCATCTGGCCCAAAGAGAATTGCCATTAATCAGCCTCCATGCCATCTTCAGAAGAGCAACCTCTCTGAGAGTTGTCAGAGATCGGATACCGACCCCCCCTCCTCCTTTGTCCGACAAAGTTCGTCCCAGGAAATAGTGTGTAATCCCCCTCGCCATACGAAGTTGGCGCAGAGCTTCTCAATCTTCTGCAGGGTTTTCTTAGGGATTTGAATCGCCTGTAGCCAATAAGAGGTAATGGCTAAAATAACCGATCTTACCAGTTCTAGTCTTCCTCCAAATGATAGGATCTGAGCCTGCCAACCCTCTAACCGGGTTTGAACATACTGAATAAGCCCCTGGCAGTCCGCATCTTTCGCATAGTTAATGGACAATGGTAAGCCGAGATATTTGACTGGAAGATGCCCCATGTCAATTTGAAGAAGAGACGGCCACCTTTCTTTTTCTGGGCAGTCTTTATTTAAAAAAATTTGACTCTTATCTCTATTAAGATGGAGACCCGACAGATTTGCGAACTCAGCCAGCACTTCATTAAGCGATAATAAACTCTTCTCAGATGGTTCGATGAACACGAGCAGGTCGTCTGCATAAATCAGATGAGAGACAATTGGCGAGACATTCTGGTACAGAGGGGTAATCCTTTTCTGGTGGATAGCCATATCCATCAGACAGGTGAAATACTCCATTACTATAGTGAATAGATACGGAGATAACGGATCTCCCTGCCGAAGACCCCGATTACTGCCAAAAAAACCACATGGTTGGCCTTTTATCAGTATCGAAAATGAGGGTGAGGAAATGCACTCTCTGATTCGATCAACCCACCAAGCTTCGAATCCCATACTTCGCATGATTTGACATACGAAATCTCTGTTAACTGTGTCATAAGCTTTCCTGATATCCAACTTAATACAGCTCTTTCTTCCCCCGGATTTGTTGAACTCCCGTACGAGTTCGTGAGCAAGTAAGCAGTTTTCTGCAATTAATCGACCCTTGATGAAGGCCGATTGATTCTCCGATATGAGGCCCTGGAGAATATCCTGCATTCTGGCACACATAATATGCGAGATAATTTTGTATAACACATTGCAACACGCTATCGGGGGAAATCGCCTAACCTGTTGGCTCCTTCTTTTTTAGGAATCAAAGTCAGAAAAGTATGATTCAGTTGCTTCAGAAGTCTCCCATTCTTGAAGAAGTCCTGAACGACTTCAAGCACATGATGTTTGAGGGTCTCCCAGTGTTTTTTGTAGAAGGCGATATTGAACCCGTCCGGCCCAGGGGATTTATTCGGATCAGCTCCTCGCACGTACTGCTCAATTTCTTCCATGGATACCTCTTGTTTCAGCACTCTATTGCCTTCCTCCGTAACTATGCGTTTGCATATGGTATTTGGAAAAGAGGTCGCATAATCCGACTGGTTGTATAGGTTTGTATAGAATTCGACGGCCTCTTCTGACATCGCACGATCATCCGACGTCCTGGTCCCATCGCTATTAATCAACGTGGCCGGGGTATTCCTGTGTTGGCGCGCTCTGATAGTAGCATAGAAGAACTTTGAGCATCTATCCCCGTCTTTAAGCCACGAGCACTTGGCTCGTTGTTGAAGGTGAACCTCCTCATGGAACCTACTTTTCGGACTTGATCCTGGAGATGAAGTTCCTCTGTTACCAGAGCACGTTCATGGGGTCTTTCTGAACATTAGTTTGAATTTGTTTGAGAGCACTTTCTAATTCGAACAGTTTGGAGGGGGGCCGGATTTTATTCCAATTTTTGATAGCTCTCTTGACTTCTTTCAACCGCTGCACCATCCTGTATTGGGCGTTCCCTATGAACTGCTTCCCAAGAGCATTCGCCACCACGTCGTCGTATCCCTCCTCCAACGGCCAGGCATTATTGTATCGAAACGGGCGTCTGCGGGGAGTGACTTCTTCGGTCAGCCGGATTAGAATTGGAATGTGATCGCTTGTTCCACTGTGAAGGCCCTCTGCCTTGACAAAGGGAAACGTCTCCAGCCACTTGTTGTTACATATGGCCCTGTCCAGCTGGCAGACTACCCTATTATGGGCGGAGCTATTGTTCCAGGTCCATATATTCCCTTCCCGAGCCATACACGACAATCCCAAAGTGAGCAGACAGTCTTGAAAATCGGCCAGGATCGGCGCTGGTACTTGTCTTCCCCCTAATTTCTCATTCTCCGCTATCATCGCGTTGAAGTCTCCACAGAAAACTAACGGAAGATTATCCGCTATTTCTGCCGAAATGCTGATGAGATCCTTCCATAGTTGAAACCGCCGACGCCTATCATTATGCCCGTAGACAGCCCCTAGTACCACTTGTAACCCACCTTTGTTGTTAGCAATAAAACAATAAGTTGCTCAGAAATAAATTTTACCTGACTAGTCCAGATCCTCGTATCCCACATGATCCAAATGCGAGCCATCCCGCAATTGTTCAGATTGTGAACACCAGACCACTGGGCCGGAGTCCTGCTTTTCATCCTTCTCACATCTTTTATCTTGCTTTCTAAAATAGTAGCAATCGAGCATTTGTTTCTTCGAACCTCAGTAATAATTTCCCTCCACCTTCCTATAGAGTTCGCTTCCCGAACATTCCATGTGACGATTGTCATTAATTTACTTTTGAAGAAGCATCCCTTTGTCCTTCGCCTCTCTCCCTGGGACGGGGGAAAAGGGCTATTCGATTATTTAATTCTTGGCCTTGATCCTCTTCCAACTGGTTTATCTGAACGAAACCCTCCTTCTGCCTACTCCAATCAGGATTGTGGCTCGTTAGTCCTGATGACCCTGCAGTCGAGTTCCCTGTGCGCTCTGATGTTTCTCCTATAGCATTGTTTGTATCCGTTCTCTTGTCGTCGCTGCCCCTTGGAGCTCCTGTGCCTGGAATGTTTATAGCTAACTTCTTCGCCGCTCGTCCACTCTCCCCTCCTTCTGACTCTGAATTTAATTGAACCAATTGGCTTGCCAAATTTCGGTTGCTCGCCTCCATAGTGGATGTGTTGTCGTATGGGATCAATGCCAGGGGGTTATCTGGGCTCAGAGAAGTGGTCTCTGATTCACTCCTCTTTCCCAGGATAGATGTTGATGCCAACATACTGCTATCCGGCATAGCTTCTTCTATTCCTTCTTCTCCCCCTGTTTTACCTCGATCTGCTTCTCCAATATAACTTCCATGTGCTGTGGCGTACCCTGTTCCGCAGTAGTCTCCTCTCATTCTCTCTGCTCCGACCCTCCTCTATCCTTCCCCGTATTATCCTTGTACTGCACAACCGTGTGTCCAAAACATTCACACCCTAAGCAAGATGGGGGTACCCACTCATATCCGACGTCCTGGGATATCCACTCTCCGGAGGGTAGAACAATATCAATCTTTCTGGGCAGGATATCTGATACCTTTATCTCTACAAAAACTCGGGCGAAGGATAGGCGCTGCCGTCTCGCCGTAGGGATATCTGTCCTAATTGGGGTCCCGACCATACTAGCAATTTTCATGATTGATGGAATACTCCATAGTTGTGGTGATAACCACGGAAGCCTGATCCATATCGGGACAGACGTTAGTCTGTCTTTCTCAAAGTTGATCTCCGGTCGCCATCTTTTTAGTATAATCAGACGCCCGTCAAACATCCATGGACCGCCTTCGAGGACCCGTGTCATATCTTCCTCAAGGAGAACTTCACAAAATAGAATCCGTTTTCTCGGGAGAATATTTCTATATCTCCTTTCGGTCTCCACTCTCGGATAGCGTATGCCCTTAAATGACCATAGAAGGGGCGATTCCCCATCACATATAGGACCAAAGTGTTCTTCCAGTATTCCCTGGTCTCCTGAATATCTTCCTCTGTGATTTTCGCTACCTTGACGCCATTGATTATGGTTGGTTCAATGCATTGTAGGTCTGTCTCCTCCGATGTCATTGTAGGTTTACACAGGTCTGCCCAGGAAATTGGTTTTGATTGTGCCCCTTCGTTCAGTGTTGTTTGTCGTCGCTGTGCTGCTTTCGAGACCTGCTCCTCGATACGTTCCTTATCTCCTTCCCCTGGGTTGCTCTGTGTACTTCCTTTATAATGGTTCCTTTAGGATTTGCTGTACCATTTCTGCCTATTGCATTATCTTTCCTGCGTCCGTCCGGCCATGGACCGGAGCCGGCCATGCCCTCCTGTTCCCTCCCTTGTGCCGGGGTAGCATCCGCTCTATATCCAGGACGCGGCCCTGTTGTCCGTCTCGCTGAATCTTGTGCTCCTCCTTCCCCCACGACTCCCTGATCGCCCTTGGTTTTTGCCGCCTCCGCCGATCTACCGTGGTCCAACCCCCTGCATCGTTGATCCTGTCCTCGTCTCCACGCTCTTCGTCTTCCCATCCTTCCACTGTAGAGATCTTCGGCAAAACCCCATCCTTCCGCCGCTGATTTAGATGGATCCCTGGTTCCGGAGGAAGATCGCCTCCGTTGTTCATTAGGGTTTTTTTATATATTATATATAAT
>JANAVB010016252.1:0-30218 GCA_029216955.1 Iris pallida | reverse complement strand
TGATATACAAAATTTTTAAAACTTTTTATTCAACAAATGAAAAGTACAACTGGAAATGGAAGAACTGAAATAAAGTGCTGAATTCAAAATTAACAAAACTCCAAAACAATAAAAACTAGAAAACTGGAAATGACTAGCTAAGCGGTCGGCGAGTCGGCCTCAGGTCCTGCGTCCTCCAAGGGGGACTCCGACAACATCACAGGGTACAAAACCGGAACATAATAGCTATTGTACAATAGCTCAGCATCCTCAATATCACCTAAAATGTGGTCTCCAGTCAGGAGGGAGCAAGTACGAATATGTATCTCATATTTCAAGTAATAATGGAAAAGTGCAGGCTAAACAGTTGAAACAATTTTTCCAGTAGTTCTACTATTAAAACAATGTAATTTGAATGTGTAATCGTCTATGACCGGCTTGGGTTACAATAGCATCCTAGCGACGCGATACGGCTTATCCCCGTGTGTAAGAGGGGTGCTCGCACAATCATGCAATATGGGGGGTATTGGTCATAAACGTTACACTATTCCCCCAATCCCCACAATCTATCAATCATATTTGAACCCTAGGAGAGGGTTCCGTGTAGCAATGTGGTTTAAACATGCAACTTGACAATTACTAAATAAAATGCAAGAAAACATAACCGTAACTTGCCTCTATTAATTGACTGGATCAAGAATGTCGGTACCGAGGAGGAAGTCAAGTTCGTCTCGAGATCCTACAGTTGAGAACCTTGACTTAGAACCATAATGAAACCATTCTAGGTGTGCTAGTTACAATCTCTAGAATTAGACCCTAGTCAGGTTTTAAGTTTATTAATAATCTACCGAGAAATCTAGCGTCGCAATCTACGTTCGTTATTATTTTAATTAAATAAGTCGGTTATTGATTAATTGGGAAAAATGACAATTATCGGTTAATTTGGCAAACCTTGTATTTTAAATATATATATATAAAACTAGGCTTTTTCCTTTAAATGAGAAAATGTGAATTACTAGATTATTAATTATGAGAAAACTTATTAATTTTTCTTATGAAATAAATATCTATTTTTATATTCTACGCGCTAAATGGCAAAACAACATTTCCAGAAAAATAATAAAACCTACGCTACACAATACAGGATCACAGAGAAATAAAGAAAAATTGGGCTTATGCCCTTTACAATTATTTACATAATTAATTAATTCCTAAGGCGAGCTCTGAGTACCGCGAACGGTCCAAACAGTAGGCCGAAGCCCTGCAAACAGAATGCTAAAAGGCCAGTACTAGTTCCAAATAAATTTTAAATATGAAAAAAATAGGAAAGGGTCTCAGACTTGGTCTTGCAATCTCATGTTGCTGGCTAACGCCTCAACGTACAGGATATCCTGTAGCGTTTGCGTTTCGTCGAGGCTCATCCGACCGATACGGTCGTCGCCTAACGGGGATACGAAACTCCAAAATCCACTTTCAAATCGACAAAAACCACTTTTGTAATTCGTTTGTAAAATATCGAATTTGAAAATAGAATTCCATTTTAAAATACTTTATTTTGAAAACTTTCCCGAAAATTTGGGCAGCATCTCCTCTGTAATTGGGACAACCCAATCCTGGGACGGTGCCAAAAGTCAACATAAACAATATCCCGAACCAGGGAAACAACCAAACCATCCATAATAATATTCCACACAGAAATAATATCCCACAACCAACAACAATAAATATAAAGCCGGCAAAAAAATAAAACCGAACCGTAACTGAAACTAATCGGAAATGTACGCATCCAGCGTAAAATCGAACTACCGAAATATACCGCTGCGACGAATGTCGCGTGTATCCCCGCAATAGAGTCGAAATGATCCCCGCAACGGGTTGAGACCACGTCATCACAGACTACCTACGGGAGGGACACAGGGATACGAAAATTACCTCGAGTGCTCGGCTAGAGCTCTCAGATGAAAATATTAGAAGAATGAGTTCCGCGGACAGCGGGATCGGTGCACGGGAAAGTGCGAACAACGTTGGTTCAACGCACAAAAATGCGCGGAGAGGCCGCCAAAGGCTGACAGCGGGATCGGGGCAGCAGTGTCGCGAAAAGCGGCGACAACGGGTCAGGGGCGGGATCGGCGGTGGCCGCATGGGAGTCGGCTAGAGGAAGTGCCGAAGCGGAAGTCGGGTCCGCGAGTAGCGGGGTCCGGCCAGCGGGCGGACAACGGTTAGCCAGCAAGGCCGGCCGACGAAAGATCCGCGAATAGCGGGCCCGGCCGGTCGGGAGGGTCTGACCTCGGAAAGGCCACGCCGGTCGGGGGCGGTCAGATCCGGCCGACCAGAGGGCTCGGGGCCGGGCGGATCCGGCTGGTACGGCCGTGGGAACGGGGATCCAAGGTTGCGCCGGCCACGGGAGTCCGAGGGGGCGCTCGGGCTATGGGAGGTCGGCCGCGGGGCCGAGCGGGCGGCCGGGAGGCGGTACGGGGGCGCGGGTTCGACCGTGGTCCGCAAGGAGGCGGCTCGGGGTCACCGTATGCGGCCTCGGGAGGCGGGCACGCGGGCGGAGGCGCCAGGGATCTGCGCTGGAGCGGGGCACGGCGGGTCGCCGGGAAGCGGGCCGAGCGGGGCGGTTGTCGGAGGGCTTACGACGACGGATGGCGACCGGGGCTCGACGCGGCTAGGGCACGGGAGAATTGGGGAAAGGAATGAGAGGGAGAGTAAGTACTGTAGTTTCTTTTGGGAGTGGTGGTGAGGAGAAGTGGAAAATATATGGAGTGCTTGTTGAAGAATATGAGGAATGAGAGGAAGGTTTATGTGGAGGAGAGGGTGTGTGGAGTATGAGTAGAGAAAAACGTGGGTAGCCGGAAAAGTCGTGGGGAGCAAATAATGGGTAAGCTGGTAAAAGGGGTAGGAAACTATTATTATTTATTTATTTATTTATTGCTCCTTATTAATCCAACACATGAATGAACATATATAAAATATAATTTCAGATTTTAATGGGAAAACCAAGGGTGGGTTCGAAAAACGGGGTCTGGTTCGAGTTCGGGGTCGGTATCCGAACTCGGGATTGGACTCCGGCACGGGATCGGGGATAGGGCCACAAACAAAATCCAATAATTAATTTTAAAAAATAATTTTTTCTAATCCGACTAATAATAATAATAATAATAATAATAATAATAATATAATAATAATAATACTAAAATTGGAAATCCAGGACTATGCTGACAAAACAAAATCGGAAATATCCCAAAAATGCAATAATTCCAATTTATCCAAAAATTTCAGAAAAATTTGGTTGCTGGTTTTACAACCTTCCCTCCTTATGATCATAAATAGGATAAAGGCTGGGGGCTATAATCAAAATCATTTTGGGCACGAGAAAATCTAAGTACAATTATGATCATAAAATAGGAAAATCAAATAAGGTCTCGTGAAACAGAAGAGGTAAGAAAGAAGCGAATGTCCACAGTTTATTGAGAAGGCAGAAAGTAATGAAATCTTTTGAGATGGGACTAAAATGTCAAATCAAATTGGAATGGGATACAAGGGTTTGTGACTCAGAAAGATAAAAAGTTGTATGATGGTAGTATAGCAAAGATGATTAGAATAATATATCTATGATTAGAATATAATCGAATAAGGTAGTTCCTATTGAGGATTGAGTGATAATCAAAGGGGATAGAAAAATATCGTATCACTATTTCAATGGATCAAAGATAGGATATGCGGGAAAAAAAAAAATAACAATCTTATTAATACCCCATGCAAAAATCCAATTTCTAACTTGCTAAACTAGTTGATCTCTAAGTATCTACAGAAAACTAAGGCAGCCGCCAAGGTATTAGAAGTACTCTATTTGGAATCATAAATCACCTAAATCAAATTTTCTTCCGTCGTTGTATGTAACTTGTATGCCAAATGTATTTCAATTTCAAGTATGCCTCTCGATCAAAGCATTTTACAGACATCAACTTCCAATTGTCAGCCAGTCTTCCAAAACTGACTATATCAAAATTACAATCTTCCCTTGCCATAGTAAATCTTTAGAAAATTCTTTTAAGTTGATCCATGACTTAAAATAAAGAATTTTCAATTCTTGAAATCAATTGACAGAATTACAATCATTAGTCAATTTTTAATCTTTAACTATGCATCTATCAACCATTCTCATCCAAACGCATTAGCAAAATACCACAGAATCCCAATCGTTCTTACCATAACCAATATGAGCCTCCAATGTTTGGTAGAAATTACAAATTCAATTGCTTCTTTCCAAAGTTGTATGCCAATGGTCTTATCTCAATTCCTCTATGCTTATTCCTTCTCTAGAACCTATCATTCCATTTCTTGTGATATTTTTTTCATGGTTATATTCGTCCCTTCTGGGTACAGTAGTCATCTAATCATAAAAGTTAATTTCCGTCAAGTATTCCTTTACTTGATACTCATATTCTCATGTTTATTTATCCAAATTCACTTCCTCCATGGGAGAATCTTACCAAATCTTAGACTTTTCTCGCTAACTCTACCTCGTCTTTCTCTATCTTCCATACTCTTCTTCAATTATAAAATTCAAAGTCGTCAAATATCTTCATTTGTTTGAATGAGGTCTAAACGCTAGTGAGCACTACTAACGGTTCTAACCCAATAAGCCACAAGTTAAAATATGTCACTCTCTCAAGACTAGCTTACCCAAGTTATTCTTCTACCTTTCTACCATTTAGCTAACTAATATTGATCCCAAAGATGCCCTTAAAATGACATGGGTAACAACCTATGTTTCTCCTGCATATAGCTATACACTACATACATATAGTCATCCATGTATATTAACTATTTAATATATAAAGCTATCCACAATTATAGCTTCCAAAATATGTAACAAAATACATGCAACGCACTAAAGTTGAACCAGGGAAGGATTGAGCTAATAGAGATCGATATGGTCCTAATATGTTCTAGGAAGATCAAGTAGAATTTCATAGGAAATCTATTCCTTCAAGCTTGTGATAAGAGGTTTATGAAAATAGAGACAACCGGTAGAATTGCAAATCCTCTAATCGCAAAAGTCATAATAATTTGATGGTACTAAAATGTTAGAAAAACAGTCCTAGAAAATCAAGTGGAATTCCCATATGAATCCTATAGAAATGATTTCTGAAAATTTAAACTAGTCGCTAAGATTCCAAATAATCCAAAATTTAAACGAATCAAGACAATTCTTGTAAAGTTTCATGGTGATAAGAGGCCAAACAATGATACATTTATAACAGGGATATAGTCCCAATAGTACCCGAAACCATACATATCCGAAGTCATTTGTCTAATTCATGCCTCGCCAGAGTGCACATGACTGCAGTAAATTTTTGGCTCCATAACTTGAATAATAATAATTTTTCGAGTAGTCTATCAACTTTATCTATTCATGACTGAGCAATGTAGGAGACAAATTTGATGCATTTAGGACGTAGTCTCAATAATATCCAAAAACCTATCAACAACTGAATCACTTCAACGAGTCTAGCCCCGCCAGTGCACAACTCTGCAGTATACTCGCAGTTTCTATAATTCAAATAGATGGTTGCGACGCATATGTGCGAAGCCATATTAGGTCACTGAATATTTCTTAACTTTGTCCATAGAAATTTCAAAGGGATAATTCAACAATTCAAAAAGTTTTCCAATGACTAAAAAATTTAAATTAGAATGGAATCAATTCTCTGGCCGTCCTGCTTCATGATACTCAAACATTGAGTTAAGAAGCTTTCTAGGCCTTGAATTGATCAATAAGTTGCATAGAGAGAGTAAGTTTCAAGTTGAGTGGAGGAAGTCAACAAATGAAATATTTTCGGCACTTGGAATAACGTAGGAAATCAATCCATATTGGAATTATTTTTCGAAAAATAGTTTCCTTGGGAGATATATGAATCAGCTAAGTTGAATCAATTCTTGGTAACATTTAACCTTGGGGTTTTATGGTTCCAAAGAATTCGGTTCAAAATTGGTTCTGAGAAAGTCAATTGGAAATAAGTCCAAGAGAATGGTTGGATACACCAGCCGTTAAATACTTTGGGTAGATAAGTTTACCAAGTTTATAGAGAAGAATTTGAACTCTAAATAGTAAAATAGATCTAGATTCTAAATAAGATAGGAAAATATGATTTGATCAACTAATTGAAAATTTTGAAATAGGTTTATTGAAAAAGGAGATTGGGAAGAATCTAATCCTAATCCATAAATAACAAATATGGATGCTAAGGAATGCTGGAGTATGATAAGGATATGAAGGAAAATAACCTCAGAAAGCCAAGGGACACTAAAAGATAATATAAATCTAGAAACTAAAGTAGATAGTAAAATAGACCACCATACAATCGACCTATGCTGGATAAGGCTTAGAATGCAAAACATAAGCAAGGTAGCCTACCAGTCTATAACAAACAAAATATTTATTTATAATATTTTCGGTCCTATGTTATGAAAAATTAATATCTAGTGTTCTAATTGTTTCTAGATATATTCTCCAAAGTGTTGTTCGGCCTGTATGGGCCACCACTTAAAATATGTCACGACCCGATCCAAAATTATTGGTCGAACCGGATCATGCCCAGCCTGCACCGTTGTGAGACGGCGGCAGTAAGGTTCTATATGCAGGTATTCACAACAACATCTATACATTTGTCACAACTTGAATATACGAAAATTTTAAAACTTTTATTCAACAAATGGAAATACAACTGGAAATGGAAGAACTGAAATAAAGTGCTGAATTCAAATTAACAAAACTCCAAAACAATACTAGAAAAACTGGAAAACTAGCTAAGCGGTCGGCTCGTCGGTCTCAAGTCCTGCGTCCTCCAAGGAGGACTCCGGCACACCACAGGTACAAAACTGGATCATAATAGCTATTGTAAATAGCTCAGCATCATCATATCACCTAAAAATGTGGTCTCTAGTCAGGAGGGAGCAAGTACGAATATGTATCTCATATTTCAAGTAATAATAGAAAAGTGCAGGCTAAACAGTTGAAATAATATTTCTAGTAGTTCTACGATTAAAAATAATATGATTTGAATGTGAAATCGTCTATGACCGGCTTGAGTTATACATAGCGTCCTAGCGACGCGATAACGGCTTATCTCCGTGTGTAAGAGGGGTAAGCTCGCACAATCATGCAATATGGGGATATTGGTCATAAACTTACACTATTCCCCCAATTCCCACAATCAATATTTGAACCCTAGGAGAGGGTTCCTTGTAGCAATATGGTTTAACATGCAACTTGACAATTACTAAATAAAATGCAAAAAAAACATAACCGTAACTTGCCTCTGTTAATTGACTGGATCAAGAATGTCGGTACCGAGGAGGAAGTCAAGTTCGTCTCCGAGATCCTACAGTTGAGAACCTTGACTTAGAACCATAATGAAACCATTCTAGGTGTGCTAGTTACAATCTCTAGAATTAGACCCTAATCAGGTTCTAAGTTTATAATAATCTACCGAGAATCTAGCGTCGCAATCTACGTTCGTTATTATTTTAATTAAATAAGTCGGTTATTGATTAATTGGGAAAAATGACATTATCGGTTAATTTGGCAAAACCTTGAATTTTAAATATATATAAAAAAAGGCTTTTTCCTTTAAATGAGAAAACATGTGAATTACTAGATTATTAATTATGAGAAAACTTATTAATTTTTCCTTATGAAATAAATATCTATTTTTATATTCTACGCGCTAAATGGCAAAAATAATATTTCCAGAAAAATAATAAAAGCTACGCTACACAATACAGGATCACAGAAATAAAGGAAAACTGGGCTTATGCCCTTTACAATTATTTACATAAATTAATTAATTCCTAAGGCGAGCTCTGAGTGCCGCGAGCGGTCCAAACAGTAGGCCGAAGCCCTGCAACCAGAATGCTAAAAGGCCAGTACTAGTTCCAAATAAATTTTAAATATGAAAAAAAATAGGAAAGGGTCTCAGACTTGGTCTTGCAATCTCATGTTGCTGGCTAACGCCTCAACGTACAGGATATCCTGTAGCGTTTGCGTTTCGCCGAGGCTCATCCGACCGATACGGTCGTCGCCTAACGAGGATATGAAACTCCAAAATCCACTTTCAAAATCGACAAAACCACTTTTGTAATTCGTTTGCAAAATACCGAATTTGAAAATAGAATCCCATTTTAAAATACTTTATTTTTGAAAACTTTCCCAAAAATTTGGGCAGCATCTCCTATGTAATTGGGATAACCCAATCCTGGGACGGTGCCAAAAGTCAACATAAACAATATCCCGAACCAGGTAAACAACCAAACCATCCATAATAATATTCCACACAGAATAATATCCCACAACCAACACAATAAAGATAAAAGCCGGCATAAAAATAAACCGAACAGTAACCGAAACTAATCGGAAACGTACGCATCCAGCGTAAAATCGAACTACTGAAATATATCGCCGTGACGAATGTCGCTTGTATCCCCGCAATTGAGTCGAAATGATCCCCGTAACGGGGTCGAGACCGCGTCATCACAGACCTACGGGAGGGACACAAGGATACGAAAATTACCTCGGGTGCTCGGCTAAAGCTCTCAGATGTAAATATTAGAAGAATGAGTTTGCGGACAGCGGGATCGGCGCACGGGGAAGTGCGAACAACGTTGGTTCAGCGTACAAAAATGTGCGGAGAGGCCGCCAAAGGCTGACAGCGGGATCGGGGCAGCAGTGTCGCGGGAAGCACGCGGACAATAGGTCAGGGGCTGGGATCGGCGGGAGGCGGTGCAGCACGGGAGTTGGCTAGAGGAAGTGCCAAAGCGGAAGGCGGGTCCGCGAGTAGCGGGTCTGGCCGGCGGGGCGGACAGCGGTTAGCCAGCCGGCCGCGGAAGATCCGCGAACAGCAGGCCCGGCCGGTCGGGAGGGTCTGACCTCGGAAAGGCCGCCGGTCGGGGCGGTCAGATCCGGCCGACCAGAGGGCTCGGGGCCGGGCGGATCCGGCTGGGTACGGCCGAGGGAACGGGGATCCAAGGTTGTGCCGGCCACGGGAGTTCGAGGGGGCGCTCGGGCTATGGGATGTCGGCCGCGGGGCCGAACAGGCGGCCGGCTGGCGGTACGAGGCGCGGGGTCGGCCACAGTCCACGAGGAGGCGGCTCGGGGTCGTCGGAGTGCGGCCTCGGGAGGCGGGCACGCGGGCGGAGGCGCCGGGGAGCTGCGCTGGAGCGGGCACGACGGGTCACCTGGAAGCGGCCGAGCGGGGCGGTTGTCGGAGGGCATGCGGACGGCGGATGACGACCGGGCTCGACGCGGCTAGGGCACGAAAGAATTGGGGAAAAGGAATGAGAGGAAGAGAGTAAGTGTTGTAGTTTTTTTTTGGAGTGGTGGTGAGGAGGAGTGGGAAAATATGGAGTGCTTGTTGAAGAATAAGAGGTAGGAGAGGAAGGTTTGTGGAGGAGAGGGTGCTGTGGAGTATGAGTAGGGAAAAATGTGGGTAGCCGAGAAAAAGTCGTGCGGAGCAAAATGGGGTGAGCTAGTAAAAGGGGTAGGAAATTATTATTATTATTTATTTATTTATTTATTGCTCCTTATTAATCCAACCACATGAATAAACATATATAAAAATATAATTTCAGATTTTAATGGGAAAACCAAGGGTGGGTTCGGAAAACGGGGTCTGCTTCGAGTTCGGGGTCGGTGTCCGGACTCGGGGTTGGACTCCGGGCACGGGATCGGGGATAGGGCCACAAACAAAATCCAATAATTAATTTTTAAAAAATAATTTTCCTAATCCGACTAATAATAATAATAATAATAATAATAAATATAATAATAATAATACTAAAACCGGTAATCCAGGACTATGCTGACAAAACAAATTCGGACAATATCCCAAAAATGGAATAATTCCAATTTATCCAAAAATTTCAAAAAATCAGGTTGCGGGTTTTACAGAATGGGTCCCTCCTTCCTGCAGGAGGTGCATATCATGTCCCGATTCCGAAGAATTGATAGTCGTCCCCCGGGCGTGATGTCGTGTGAACCTAGGTTGCGATCGCACAAGGCATAGTCATAAGGTAATCTGAAACACATCTAAGAGAGAGAGAGAGAGCGTAGACAATTTGAACAACACATTGAGACAGAGATACTTTGTATTTTATTGATAATAGATATCATTTACAGGCTCTATTACAATTGTGCCGTACGGGCTTTACAACATGACTCGATTACAAAAGGAGTGCCGATGAGATAGCCGTTCCATACATATATCCCTCATTTACAACAAAGTATTCTAGCCACCTGGATGTGAGAGGTGCTGAGACATGTTTCTTGGACTGTTGCAGAGAGTCTTCAAAACTTGAGTAGCGGGGGTCTTCGAGACGTGGTCGAAGCTTCAAAACACGAACGTCACCCTGGTCAGTTGGCACGTTCTTCTTGATTCCTAGCACCTGTGAAGAGCGAGGGTCAGTACGATCACATGTACTGTCGAGTGGCTAATTAAAGCCAAGCTCTGCATTTGGTTCAAGCAGTTTTATAAACATGTTAGCTATTTGGTGATCTTTCTAATTATCATGATCGATTTGCATATTAACATATTTTGATGCTGTAACACCCAGTTTTCCAAATGAGGGTATTTGGTCATTTTTAAAATTTAGAATTTAAATTGAATTATTATTATTATTATAATTATTGTGATTTTTGAGTGATTTTTAGAATATTTTTTTGGTGTTTTAGATACTTTGACTTAAGTTGACCTTGTAGACTAACCTAGTGGCTAACCTAGGTCTTGACTAAGAGATTAGGATTTGAGAACCTAGGTTGACTTAAGTTCATGAGGATGAACTCATTGGGATTAATTTGGTGAAATTAGGAATTAGTTTAGTCTAAGAATGGCTTGTGAAGTCACAAGTCATAATCATGACTTAAACCAATTAGGACTCAACCAACTAGCCAAAACCTAGCCCTAGGGCCCTATGGCCAGCCACATGACAGCCCCCCCTTCCATAAATACTCTCCTAGGGATTAGGGCTAGCCTCTCTCTTAGGGTTTATCAAGTTTTTAGAAAGAGGTAAGTTCCATCTTCATAAATTCCTATTAAATTCATTTCAAGTCCTTTTTCCTTCAAACAAATTCCAATAGGCTCTAAATATTGTGTTCTTGCTATTGGAAAAAGTTTTGACAGGAGCAAACAATTTGGAGAGCTTTTGGTGGTTTGAGAGATCCTTCTCTTTGAGCTTTTTGGGGGTTTGAACACCTATAGGTATAATCCTATTTAATGCCTTTAAATTCTGTCAAAATCATTTTAGGAATGCCCTAACCCTAGCCTAACTATAGGAATAGGGTTTCCCAAGTTTTCGTGTCGTTTCGTGTCCATTCTGGACACATATCAGTGTGTATCACTGAGTGTTTGATGAAATGCCCCAATGGGCATTTCGTGTGAGATTTTGAAATCCATTTGAATAGGAAGCTAGCCCTAGGTGTCATCTAGGGATTCCTTGTGTCGTGTGTATTATTCGTGTCGTGTCGAGTCGTGGGGAACACGGGACACGCGAGTGCGGGTGCGAGCGCGCGGGCACAGTGCGTGCCCTGCTGCGGGGGCTACTGCGCGCTCGTTTCTCCACGTGGACACGAGAAATTTGGTATAGGGATAGGGGCACTGACTGACACGAGGCTCCAAAGTTTTACGAGTCCTCGGTCGTGTCGGACACGTTATTTCGTGTGTACTGGGCAGCTGTGTGTGCGTGCGTGTGCTGTGTGTATTTCCTGTTGTTTAATCGATTTTAAATATTTCTAAACTAGGTTTTAATGATTGAATGAATCCTAAATGAGATGTTTAATCCCTGTTATACTATGTTACATAATTGTTTAGGTTTAGTTTGTGTTTGGCTCGAATTTTGGGTCGAACAATGCAAAGTCTGATACACTGTCTGATACCTAGTTCCAGTAGAATTCAGACCATTTTAATTCCCTGTGTAAGGTTATGTTTTCACTAATTAGGATCCCTACATGTTACAATTTATATTAACTAAGTTATTTCTTTCAATTTTAGGCTTTTTGTTATGTATTGAGTTTTTTTGATTATGGTTAGAGTTCATTTCGAAATTGTTAAAACCTGTGATTAGTTTCAAATACTGAGAATAGGATTTACATAGTGTGAGTTCATATGCTATTAAATTGATTTCCTTTCATTTTTTTCACTGTTAGTTACATGTTAGTAAAGCCTAATATGTGTACCTACATGATATCTAATTGTATGAGGAATTTGGGTCGAGTTTCATGAGATTTAAGGCAAAAATCTGAGATTTTTAGAGAAGGACTGGACTGAGTTATTGTAACTATTTTGTGACTCTTGGTGAACTGATAACTGTGTTCCCTAATGTATTTTAACCTGGACAATTGTTGGACATCATGATGAATTGTTTCTTGAACTAAATTTGGGGTTTGTTGATGTGTTTGAGTTCAATCACTGATATTTAAATGAGGGGACTGAACTGGGTTATGTCTAAATTGTTTGAACTGTTGGGAGTTATCGAACCTGAGATAGGTTTAGTTTCCAGTTTTTTTTAATGTAACTTGAGAACACTTTTGCCTGAAATTGAATGAGGAAGTTATGTTCATTCCTAATAAATGTTAGTTTACCTATGTTAGTTAACCATATTAGTCTTCTAAGCTATTGTTAAATCCTTTCATTTGGTTATTACCTGAGATTCCTTGTTGTTAGCCTGTGATTCAAATTGTTGGTTGTCTTTTTCCTTTGGTTTGACTGATAATGATATTGTTAACTGAGATTTATGTGGTTCACTGTGAACCTGAGATTAGTCATAAAACCTAAAATGGAATGAACACAAAACCTGAGATTGGTTACTCCAGTTAATACAAACCTGAGAATGGTTCTTTTGAACTATAGTGGCTTAAATGACTGTTATGTTTCACTTGAAGTGATTTCCTTTCTTTTATATTAACTGTAAACTGAATTCTCTTCATTTATGCAATGTGGTTCCTACAAAAACCTGAGATGGGATGTTCCTGTCATTCAAAATCTGAATTTACATCATATAGGACTGTCCTTTATATGGTTTTTGTGAAAGAGAGTTTGAACTGATTTGGATTTAATGTGAAACCTGGAATTGGATATTCTTCAAAACCTGAGAAGTCTTTACTTATATAACTGTTTTCTTCTTCCTCAAAAACCTAGGAATAGCATAGACCCTATTATTTAGACTGTTAACTGTTTGGAATGGTGTTCCAGTTTGTTCTATCCTGAGAATACATTTTATTTGGGACTGTTGGGATGGGGTTCTAGTTCAATGTTTTCCTCCTATCACAGTTTCATTACACCACTTTTCACTCACAGATTTTAGCCCTCACATCCACTCACACACACATGTCCTCTCTAGCTTGACACACACCCTCTTGTTATGGTACACATACACTAGAGGTTGTTCCCTCTCTTTCCATATGTTTATGTATTCACATTTTGAGTTGTTATATATATTTTCCTTATATATGATTGTGTATATATTTTAGATATATATATAGTGTATGGGATACCATGATATAGTGTATGGTATATATATGTGTAATGTTGTGATATGGGTCATAGACTATGGAATGTCATAGGGCTAATGTAGTGTAGATAATAATGTTGTGTTATGATGTTATAGAGTATGGGATAGATGTTTCCTAATAGGCTTTTAGCCATAGTATAACCTAGAGTAGACTTGTTAGAACCTAGAATGGTTTGGTGAGACCTAGAATTGACAATTGACTAGGTTTGACCTTAAGGTCGACCAGAGTTGACCAGAGTTGAACAAGAGTTGACTTTGGCCTAGATTGACCTAGATTCATGTAGAACGCATTGTAGTGCATATTATTTACCATTCTGGACTTGTTGTGACTTGTGCTGTTCTAATAGGAGCCAGACACCACTCATCGGACAGTATTTTCATCTCGGACTTTCAGTTAGCAGGCGAGTACATTCTCTGATCATTTCATATCTTGTTTAGGATTATATTCCTGATTTAGATTACTTTATATGATGCTGACACGTTGGAAACACGGATTAGTACTATATGGATCTGGTTGTGCGATGTTATTCCCTTAGCGGATACATCGGGTATTCGTGTTCGTGTACTTTATCAGGAATATCGTGTAATCCTTGTATTTGTTACATTCATGTACGAAACGTGTGAATCGTGTATAATCATGTTTTCATATGACCTTCGTGTACAATAACATAACGTAGCTGGATCCTTGTGTATTGATTGGGGCGGGGGAGTAGAAGTGGTTATGTATTCAATCCAGTAGATTACTCGTGTACAAACCTCTGTAGATTACTCGTGTATAACATCGTGCCGTCTACATAACCATCTTGTGCTCTGAATCACTAGCACTGTTAGTTCTCTATATATTGTAGCTATTTACTTACAGTCTCTCTCTTTTATCATGTTATTCTTCAGATCCTGTATCTTACTCTCTAGCATGTTTATATTTCCTAACCGGTTATGATTTTGTTGAGATGTACTGTACTCGCTTCCGTCCTGACTGGACCTGTTGAAAATTTTACCGTGAATGATGAGGCTCTGGTGTCTATCCCTCTTGGTGCAGCATTAGACATCACTAGTGACTTGGACCTGCTGGCAGTTGATGTTACTTCCATTAGTTTAGGATTGCCTTACTATTTTGGGATTACTGTTTTAGACTTGAGATATTCTGAGATGTATTTATTTTAGTCACTTAGCTTTCTGGATTTGTATCTTGGTGATGTTACATTCCTGGTTGTTATCTATCTTTATCTTTCTATCTCATTCCTGTTCTATCCTAGATGTGGTTGAGTTATATTGTGTTATGTCACCCCCATTCGGGGAGTATAACTGTATATTACCCTTATCTGTTAGATGTTATGACCTAGGACAGCGTTCTACCGCCGATACTGCGGCGTAGGCTGGACGTACCCACGTCACGTGCCCTTATTCTAGGGTGCGGGTCGTGACACGTTTTTAGTGGTGGCCCATGCAGGTCGAGTTTATGTAGTGGTATTCGAACTAGAGTATCACTACAGCCTGCAGTAGGATTAGGATATATTTTTAAGGGTACTCAATCACAGTTAGGATTCCTTGAAAGATTCCTGGGACGATCCTTGAGAATCTTATTTAAACTTCAGTTTGAAATCCTTCCCCTTGTTTGTTCGCTCTCACTCCTTGATTATTGAATTTGATTTGATGAATCATTGTTGATTTTGATTTTCCTATCGAGATGAATTTTATAGCCTGAGTTACGATACTTTCTGATAACATATATTGACGGGAATACAGGGATGGTAAAACGTCTACATGATTATGGAACCTGTAGTTTATCGCAGCCATATTAGCTGGCGTGGCGGAAACATGGAGACCTGGCTTGGGATGTACGTATCTTGGTTATGAGATTTGGAATTTCTCGCAGCTATACTAGTCGGCATAGCGAGATTTCCAGACGACATGATTGTAGAGGTGCATACCCTAGTTATGGAATCTATCGTTATTCGCAGCCTTGCTTACTGGCATGGCGAGGACTCTGAGTAACATGATTTTGGACAGACGCATATGATTATCAGATTGTATCTTGAGAAGGTTTTAAACATATCATCTCTATCGTACCATTCTGTTGTATAAATTGTACCCCCATCATCAAATAACTTAGGAGTAGGAGTATGAGTAGGAGTAGCCTAGCTGTTACTATAACCTTGTGTAACTTCTTGCAATAAATTCTTCCTAATACAATGAATTGGTGTTTCTGCTAGACCTTAACTTAGATTGATGTTGTAACTCTGGTTTCAAAATAGTTCCTTCTTTTAAACAGATAGGCAGAACAGATTTTATCATTATTTTCTTCTTGCCATTGATTCTGGTATTACCCTAATATATATAGTGGACATAGATACTTGCCTGACACGTATGCATACTACACTTGTTTACCAACCTATCTAAATGCATGTTAATATGATTAATGTTAAGTTCTCAAAATCCTAGTATTCCAATATAGTGCAGTATCAGTGACTAGTTCTATGTTTCTCCATATTAAATTCGTAATTTAAATTTAAATTTCGTATTATTAGTTTGCTTACATCACTACACATATATGTTATATACAGGGCTTTATTTCAAAAATTTTGGTTGAGTTTTGTATTGAATTGTCAAATCTGAGACTGTGTACATAGTAAACCCTTAACCTTAGATTCTAAGAGTTTAATTCAAATTGCAGTTTTAAATTGTAATGTTTTGAGCCGTATACATGGTTGTGTGCAGGTATATAATGTTAGTTCATACTCTTACATGTTAGGTTGTGGTTGTGGTAAACATTGAGTTGGTTTTGATGTTCGAATTCTCCAAAATTTTGAAAATTGAATTCATGTTGACATTTTTACACTGCTTCAATATGTGTAGTTCAATTTCAGATCTAATATGTAATGATGAGCTAAACTGAATGATTGAACCCCTTTATTTCAAGTTTTAACCCATGTACACTTAACACTCTACACTAATGTTCACAACTGCCATGAAAACCTAACCCTTCATCTCTATGTTATGTTCATGTAGCCATATAGATATACATATATACACGGTTAGCCATACATGCTAGGAGTAATAGCTTGTGCCTTGTAGATTGCTTAACTAATATGCCATGAATAGTGTAACTTGATAGCTATAGTTGAGACCCAAATCCTCCTATAACACCTTCATGTATATGCCACAAACCACATGACCCTTGCTTAATGTTAGCTTTCCTCTAACACTATCTCTTCTATATATATTAGATTGTGATTGAATTCAATGCTATTGACTTTCGTTCCTTAAACTTTTGGTTTTGATTTTTCTTAAATAGTACCCTTTATAGATGATTGGTAGTTGTCTTATTTTATTTTCTTGATAAATACCAGTTTTACAGATAGGATGGTAGACTGCTGTACAGCCTTAATGATTGTTGTGTTTTGTCCTTTCCAGTATGGCACCCATGACCCGAGCCTGTCGCCTGAGAGCAGCTGCAGCTACTGACAGTGTGCTTCCACCTCCTATTGCTCAGGAGGTAGTGACCCCTCAGGCTGACCCAAGGGTAGTGGCACCTTCCGCCATCGAGGAGGTGTCAGCATCCTTACCAGAGAGTTTTCCACCACCTGTTACTCAGGAGAGAGTGGCAGTCTCATCTGAGACCAAGAGTCATTCCCCGTCTCCTCCTCTGCCTCCAGGAGCAGTACCCCATACCATACCCTCGGCAAGTTTGTTTCCTGACGGAGCTCAGATATCCAAACTTCTCCGGGATGTGTTGGAGACATAGAGAGTTCAGACTGAGATCCGGAAGGAGCAGGGTCGTGGGATCCAACTGCTGTGGGATTTGGTACATTCAGGAGGGGAGCCTAGTTCTAAGAGGCCGAGGAGCAGTGTATGCCCAAGCCCCATGAGCACCCAGACTATCAGCCTAGACCAGGTAACCCAGTCCAGACTTCTGTTGAGCAGAGGCCAGCTGAGAAGGTGCCTACATGCACCTTCTGTAAAAAGCCTGGACATGTGTGGGGCATCTGTAGGAAGAGAAGAGGAGTGTGCCTGTTGTGTGGGTCAGCTGCACACAGGCTGCGAGACTGTCCTGCTGCACTTATCCCAGCCAGGACTCCGCCTTCGGGAGGGAGTCCCAGCCATCAGACCTAGTTGGAGGTGAGTCCTTGACCTATAGCTTAGCCAGTCTTGAAAATTGATACTCTCTACCATATTGTTGTATGTTTTGATACCTTGTGATTGCCTAGTACTGTAGCATGTTGGTGTAACTAGATGAGACCCCAAACTGATATTACATGCCATGACCCCATAGGTTACTTTTTCCAACTGGATGATTTAAATAGGTTTCTGAGACTTTGTTTGTGGGGGTTTGACCTAGGAGGGGTACGATCATTTTAATTTTAAGGACGAAATTTTTCTAAGGTGGGTAGGATTGTAACACCCAGTTTTCCAAATAAGGGTATTTTGGTCATTTTTAAAATTTTAGAATTTAAATTGAATTATTATTATTATTTATAATTATTGTGATTTTTGAGTGATTTTTAGAATATTTATTTTTGGTGTTTTAGAGACTTTGACTTAAGTTGACCTTGTAGACTAACCTAGTGGCTAACCTAGGTCTTGACTAAGAGATTAGGATTTGAGAACCTAGGTTGACTTAAGTTCATGAGGATGAACTCATTGGGATTAATTTGGTGAAATTAGGAATTAGTTTAGTCTAAGAATGGCTTGTGAAGTCACAAGTCATAATCATGACTTAAACCAATTAGGTCTCAACCAACTAGCCAAAACCTAGCCCTAGGGCCCTATGGCCAGCCACATGACAGCCCCCCCTTCTATAAATACTCTCCTAGGGATTAGGGCTAGCCTCTCTCTTAGGGTTTATCAAGTTTTTAGAAAGAGGTAAGTTCCATCTTCATAAATTCCTATTAAATTCATTTCAAGTCCTTTTTCCTTCAAACAAATTCCAATAGGCTCTAAATATTGTGTTCTTGCTGTTGGAAATAAGTTTTGACAGGGAGCAAACAATTTGGAGAGCTTTTGGTGGTTTGAGAGATCCTTCTCTTTGGAGCTTTTTGGGGGTTTGAACACCTATAGATATAATCCTATTTAATGCCTTTAAATTCTGTCAAAAATCATTTTAGGAATGCTCTAACCCTAGCCTAACTATAGGAATAGGGTTTCCCAAGTTTTCGTGTCGTTTCGTGTCCATTCTGGACACGTATCAGTGTGTATCACTGAGTGTTTGATGAAATGCCCCAATAGGCATTTCGTGTGAGATTTTGAAATCCATTTGAATAGGAAGCTAGCCCTAGGTGTCGTCTAGGGATTTCTTGTGTCGTGTGCTATTATTCGTGTCGTGGGGAACACGGGACACGCGAGTGCGGGTGCGAACGCGCGGGCACAGTGCGTGCCCTGCTGCTCGGGGGCTACTGTGCGCTCGTTTCTCCACGTGGACACGAGAAATTTGGTATAGGGATAGGGGCACTGATTGACACGAGGCTCGCAAAGTTTCACGAGTCCTCGTGTCGTGTCGGACACGTTATTTCGTGTGCACTGGGCAGCTGTGTGTGCGTGCGTGTGCTGTGTGTATTTCCTGTTGTTTAATCGATTTTAAATATTTCTAAACTAGGTTTTAATGATTGAATGAATCCTAAATGAGATGTTTAATCCCTGTTATACTATGTTACATAATTGTTTAGGTTTTAGTTTGTGTTTGGCTCGAATTTTGGGTCGAACAATGCAAAGTCTGATACACTGTCTGATATCTAGTTCCAGTAGAATTCAGACCATTTTAATTCCCTGTGTAAGGTTATGTTTTCACTAATTAGGATCCCTACATGTTACAATTTATATTAACTAAGTTATTTCTTTCAATTTTAGGCTTTTGGTTATGTATTGAGTTTTTTGATTATGGTTAGAGTTCATTTCGAAATTGTTAAAACCTGTGATTAGTTTCAAATCCTGAGAATAGGATTTACATAGTGTGAGTTCATATGCTATTAAATTGATTTCCTTTCATTTTTTTTCACTGTTAGTTACATATTAGTAAAGCCTAATATGTGTACCTACATGATATCTAATTGTATGAGGAATTTGGGTCGAGTTTTATGAGATTTAAGGCAAAAATCTGAGATTTTTAGAGAAGGACTGGACTGAGTTATTGTAACTGTTTTGTGACTCTTGGTGAACTGATAACTGTGTTCCCTAATGTATTTTAACCTGGAAAATTGTTGGACATCATGATGAATTGTTTCTTGAACTAAATTTGGGGTTTGTTGATGTGTTTGAGTTCAATCATTGATATTTAAATGAGGGGACTGAACTGGGTTATGTCTAAATTGTTTGAACTGTTGGGAGTTAGCGAACCTGAGATAGGTTTAGTTTCCAGTTTTTTTTTTATGTAACTTGAGAACACTTTTGCCTGAAATTGAATGAGGAAGTTATGTTCATTCCTAATAAATGTTAGTTTACCTATGTTAGTTAACCATATCAGTCTTCTAAGCTATTGTTAAATCCTTTCATTTGGTTATTACCTGAGATTCCTTGTTGTTAGCCTGTGATTCAAATTGTTGGTTGTCTTTTTCCTTTGGTTTGACTGATAATGATATTGTTAACTGAGATTTATGTGGTTCACTGTGAACCTGAGATTAGTCATAAAACCTGAAATGGAATGAACACAAAACCTGAGATTGGTTACTCCAGTTAATACAAACCTGAGAATGGTTCTTTTGAACTATAGTGGCTTAAATGACTGTTATGTTTCACTTGAAGTGATTTCCTTTCTTTTATATTAACTGTAAACTGAATTCTCTTCATTTATGCAATATGGTTCCTACAAAAACCTGAGATGGGATGTTCCTGTCATTCAAAATCTGAATTTACATCATATAGGACTGTCCTTTATATGGTTTTTGTGAAAGAGAGTTTGAACTGATTTGGATTTAATGTGAAACCTGGAATTGGATATTCTTCAAAACCTGAGAAGTCTTTACTTATATAACTGTTTTCTTCTTCCTCAAAAACCTAGGAATAGCATAGACCCTATTATTTAGACTGTTAACTGTTTGGAATGGTGTTCCAGTTTGTTCTATCCTGAGAATGCATTTTATTTGGGACTGTTGGGATGGGGTTCTAGTTCACTGTTTTCCTCCTATCACAGTTTCATTACACCACTTTTCACTCACAGATTTTAGCCCTCACATCCACTCACACACACATGTCCTCTCTAGCTTGACACACACCCTCTTGTTATGGTACACATACACTAGAGGTTGTTCCCTCTCTTTCCATATGTTTATGTATTCACATTTTGAGTTGTTATATATATTTTCCTTATATATGATTGTGTATATATTTTAGATATATATATAGTGTATGGGATACCATGATATAGTGTATGGTATATATATGTGTAATGTTGTGATATGGGTCATAGACTATGGAATGTCATAGGGCTAATGTAGTGTAAATAATAATGTTGTGTTATGATGTTATAGAGTATGGGATAGATGTTTCCTAATAGGCTTTTAGCCATAGTATAACCTAGAGTAGACTTGTTAGAACCTAGAATGGTTTGGTGAGACCTAGAATTGACAATTGACTAGGTTTGACCTTAAGGTCGACCAGAGTTGACCAGAGTTGACCAAGAGTTGACTTTGGCCTAGATTGACCTAGATTCATGTAGAACGCATTGTAGTGCATATTATTTACCATTCTGGACTTGTTATGACTTGTGCTGTTCTAATAGGAGCCAGACACCACTCCTCGGACAGTATTTTCATCTCGAACTTTCAGTTAGCAGGCGAGTACATTCTCTGATCATTTCATATCTTGTTTAGGATTATATTCCTGCTTTAGATTACTTTACATGATGCTGACACGTTGGAAACACGGATTAGTACTATATGGATCTGGTTGTGCGATGTTATCCCCTTAGCGGATACATCGGATATTCGTGTTCGTGTACTTTATCGGGAACATCGTATACTCCTTGTATTTGTTACATTCGTGTACGAAACGTGTGAATCGTGTATAATCATATTTTCACATGACCTTCGTGTACAATAACATAACGTAGCTGGATCCTTGTGTATTGATTGGGGCGGGGGAGTACAAGTGGTTATGTATTCAATCCAGTAGATTACTCGTGTACAAACCTCTGTAGATTACTCGTGTATAACATCGTGCCGTCTACATAACCATCTTGCTGAATCACTAGCACTGTTAGTTCTTTATATTGTAGCTATTTACTTACAGTCTCTCTCTTTTATCATATTATTCTTCAGATCCTGTATCTTACTCTAGCATGTTTATATTTCCTAACCGGTTATGATTTTGTTGAGATGTACTGTACTCGCTCCCGTCCTGACTGGACCTGTTGAAAATTTTACAGTAAATGATGAGGCTCTGGTGTCTATCCTTCTTGGTGCCATTAGACATCACTAGTGACTTGGACCGCTGGCAGTTGATGTTACTTCCATTAGTTTAGGATTGCCTTACTATTTTGGGATTACTGTTTTAGACTTGAGATATTCTGAGATGTATTTATTTTAGTCACTTAGCTTTCTGGATTTGTATCTTGGTGATGTTACATTCCTGGTTGTTATCTATCTTTATCTTTCTATCTCATTCCTGTTCTATCCTAGATGTGGTTGAGTTATATTGTGTTATGTCACCCCCATTCGGGGAGTATAACTGTATATTACCCTTATGTTAGATGTTATTACCTAGGACAGCGTTCTACCGCCGATACTGCGGCGTAGGCTGGACGTACCCACGTCACGTGCCCTTATTCTAGGGTGGGGTCGTGACAGATGCAAGCATATAAAATTGTATACATTGAGAAGTTATCATGTTCATCCCGTGTCACGTGCGTCAGTTCAAGCAGTGAAAGGGTGAAGGTCACTGGCAATTTCAATCCGTCATGGACTATAATTGTGTTAGACGGCGATCCTTTCGCGGCGGGTAGCGAGCCTGACTCGAAAGTTCCTGAATCACTTGTACCAGTCCTGCTGGCACTAGTTATACTCGTTTCTCTCGGGCTGAATCGGTTCCTTGGCCTAGGCAGCCGTTTGAGGAAACTACCCTTGTCGACAAGTTGTCCAATGACCATTTTTGCAGATCTTGAAATAATTCTCTCTTTTCTAGAACCTTATATTTTCTTTTTTTGGTGTGAAACTTACATTTTCTGATTAAATTACTCAAATTGATGCAGTCATTCCGAGTTTTCTTTAGCAAGTGTTTCGTGAAGAATCGTTCCTCAATTTATTGATTCTATACTATGGCGACAAACAATGATTTTGTGTTTCATGATTAATTTTAGAACAGAGGGTCGAGACGAAGGAGGTCAGCCACTCATCTTAGTCTTTGCTTCAGGCGAGGGACTGGTTGGCTGCGCTTAGACATCGCCTATACGACCACCTACAATCGTATAAGCAACTGATTAGAATACTGTGTATTCAAGGAGTTTGATAAGAATGCGAAGTTCGAAAATGCAAGCCATGAAAACTATCGAAAACATTCACGAAAACCAAAGCCAAAACAATTTGCGGCATAAAAAGCAGAGCAACGGGAGGTCTCTCCCGACTCAGCCGCAGAGCCAATCCTCGAAGCGCAATCCACTGGATATGGGACTTGATTCTGAAGAAGCCTTTCCATAACGAGAAAATGATCTTAATTCAATCGTTCTCGTTCAATCAATTCAACCGATCCTGACCTATCGGTCCCGACTGAATCGGTAGTGATATTGTTCCTTTCTCGCACACCCCGTGGACAAAAATAGGGCATGATGTAGGGACGGGACACTACACCATAACCAATTAAGAAAAAGTTTCGTTCTCGAAACTTAAGAATAGAACATACCTCTACGAGAACAATGAAGAAAATTTCTCCTTCATCTCCGATTCAAGTTTCCAGGTCGACTCCTCGATCGAATGATTGCACTAGCGTACGTGGACGAGAGGGATCGCTCGATTCTGCAGCAGTTTATCTTTACGTTCTAAGATTTAGACCGGGACTTCATATAATAAGTCGGCCTTCAGCTCCAACAGACCAAAATCTACTACATGGCTTGGATCATGCACGTACTTCCATAACTGAGAGACGTGGAAGACATCATGCACACCCGCTAGCGCTGGCGACAATGTAATCTTATAGGCTACTTGGGTGACTCGCTTGAGTATTTTGAACGGCCCAACTAATCTCGGACTCAACTTTCACTTTGCACCAAACCGGGTAACTCCACGCGTAGGCAATACTTTAAGAAATACGTGATCACCTTCTAGAAATTCAAAGGGTCGACGATGGACATCTATATAACTTTTCTGCCAACTCTGCACAGTCTTTAATCTTTCCCGAATGAGCTTGATCTCTCCATGGTCTGTTCTACAAGCTCCGGGCAAGAATCTGTCGTTCCTCGACTTCACCCTAACAATGGATGATTTGTACTTTCGGTCGTACAAGACTTCGTACAGTGCCATTTGGATGTTGGACTGATAGCTATTATATGCAAATTCGGCCAACGGTAGATGAACGTCCCAACTCGACTTGAAGTCAATTGTGCAGCATCGTAACATGTCTTCGAGAATCTAATTCATACGCTCCGTTTGGCCGTCGGTCTGGGGATGGTAAGCTGAGCTGAACTTCAATTTGGTACCTAGAGCCGACTGAAGGCTACTCCAGAAGCGCGATAGAAATCGTGCATCCCGATCAGAGACGATGGATACAGGGACTCCGTGTCACGAACCGCACCCAGTGTAGGACACGAGAAGTGGGTACGTCCAGCCTCCGCCGCAGTGTCGGCGGTAGAACGCTGTTCTAGGTCACAATAAAACTAAATACAATGTGATATACTTTTCGTACGGAGGACAATCACAGCAGGATACAACTCAATCACCAAAACTAGAAGTAGCACAATAAGATAACTATGAATCCACAAGAGAAGTACAAAAGAGAGAAATAAATCTCGGTGTTATCAACACCAACTGAAACAAGCATAAAATAAATACAACTCAAGACAACTGAAAACAAAATAAGAAAAACTCTAGCCATCTACTCCAACCTCTATAGTGTCTTCTCTAGGCTAGCAGGTAACCTCCAAGCTATCTGTAAAATTTATCAACAGGTCTAGTCAGGACGGGAGCGAGCACAATACATCTCACGCGGTTCATATCATGACAGGAATATAAAACATGCAATAGAGTAAGATACATGAATTGCTGAAAGAAAGGACATGAAATAAAGAGATGACTGTAATGGAAATATCTACTATAAGTAAAGAACTATCAGTGAACTAGTGATTTAGAGTACAAGATAGACATGTAAACGACTTGATAATAAACATAAGAGTTTGTACATGGCTATACTACTTTGAAAATATTCACATGACTATTTCTACTCCCCCATCCCCAATCAATACACAAGGATCCGTTCAAGTTATGTTATTGTACATATCACATGGGGGGCCATAAATGGGTGCATATAAATATAAACATGGGGGCTCCGTGAACATGAGAGTACATGAATCATGAGAGTGCACATGAATGGTGAAAGCACAGGAATACATAATAAAAGTGAAACACACATGACATGATGTATTCGATGCTCCCGAGGGGGACAATATCGTATGAAAGATCCATATAGTACTAATCCATGTTACCATCGTGACATCATCAAGTAAAGTAATCTAGAGCAAGAATATAAGTCCTACCAAGTATAAAACGGTCAGAGAATGTACTCGCCTGATACCCTGAACAACTGATATAAAAGATGGCCAACTGGAGTCACAGAGTCCTAGTTAGAGCAACACAGGTTATAAAGAGTTTAATTTATATGGTAATTGAAATTATAATACAATCTACATGAGTCTAAGTCAATCTAGGTCAAAGTCAAGTCTTAGTCAACTCTGGACAACTATAAAATCAAACTAGGTCAACTCTAGTCAACTGTGGTCAACTAGCTAGGGTTGGGTCAACAATGGTCAACTAGTCTAGGTTAGTCAATTCTAGGTCTAAACAAACTAAGTCTATGCAAATCAAGTATCCAAGATTGCTACTAACTCATAGCCTAAGTCACTTGCTAAACCAAGCACAAAACTAAACCATAAGCTAACAAGGCACACAAACTTAGTCATATAATGTATAATATTATTCACATTCACATATTCATATACATAGATATATATTGGAAAGCTATATATATAGGCACATACATATATATATATATATATATATATATATATATATATATATATATATATATATATATATATATATATATATATATATATATATATATTATTTTTTATATATATATATTTTTTTATTTATATATTATTATATAAGGAGAGTAAAAGAGTAAGTGAATGTGTGTGTGTGTGTGTGTGTTTGGCATGTGTGTGAAAGGATATGTGTTAATGTTCTCAGATTTAGTGATAGGTAGGTGTATGTGATATGGAATACATGTATAAAGGGTGTATGAATGCATGTGTGTAAAAGGTTATAGGTTAACTCAATTTATAGAAATGCATACATACATACTTATATTGCATACATGCACATACATATCATGTATACATACATACATTGCATACATGCCTACACATATCATATATGCATACTTGCTTTCATTCATGCACCTATACATACATATATAGATGCATACATACATATCATGTATACATATACATTGCATACATGCCTACAAACATATCATATATGCATATATATTATATTACATTTATTCCTGCATACATGCATACATATAATATATGCATACAAACTCATATATTTAACTCAAAATATGTGAATACATATATTACATTACCTTAACACATATATATCATTCATTCATATCCCATATACATGAATACTTCAGTTCAGGCATTATATCCATTCACATATCATTAAGTTGCATACATATACTTATTTTTATTACATACATGTCATTCATGCATATTACATACTTACATGTATCTATACATTATATACATTGTATACAATATGTAAAAATAGAAGAGGGAAAAAAAGTAAAACTGAAATGGAAAGGGAAGGGAAGGAAAAATATAAGGAAAAGGGAAACCAGTGGACATATACATGCTTGCATCATATATTCTATATTACCATACATGCTATCATTATATATTGCATTACATTATGTATACATTATGCATTCATATCTATCATTACAGTATACCTTGCATTTATATCTAGCATTCATTATATACTTTCATGCATACATTGTATATCATTCTTTCATTCATGCATTTATGCATTGCTTACATACATTACATTGATTGCATTCCTACATGCTTGCATTCAACCATATATATACATTAATGTAAAGAGGATACATATCATATATATATCATTTCATTCATCTAACATCATGCATTACATACTCTACATTCATTTAATATCCATACTACATAGGCTCATAGGTTACACAAAATGCCTATGTCGTATAGTGACTCTTCTACTTAAAATCAATACTGTACTAATTGGACCTTCACTAAATTCTAGGATTAAATTATGTCGTAGTCCTTCATGTTAGCTTTCCGAAACTTCAAACGGATCGCATTTTCGTGTCCGAAAGCTCCCGGAATCGCGAAAAATACCGAAACACGTTTGTCTTTCGGACAACTGACACTCAAATAGTTTTACAGAAAGTTTCAGAACAAATTTGGCTTATTAATATATATTTGGAAAGCTAACTTCCATACGGTTCTTTTAAAAAAACAGAAGATTAATCGGAGTTCTAAGCTAAAAGTTATGACATTTCTAAGTTGCTTTGGTTAATAAAAATGTGGATGAATATTATGACGAATTTGAGTTGTTTTGGACAAAAAACACATGTAGGCCAAGATACTTGGATACCAACATAGGTATCCAAATAAAACTCATTCTAACCATCCTAATTAAGATCAATCCACTCTCTAACCATTTTAAAACTGAATTTAAATATCTATTTAAACTATTAGCATACATACATACACATGTGGTGTCCTAATTTGGGATCTATCAAGTAGGACACAAGACACATATCTAAAATCCTCAAGAGCTCCAAATGGCCTCAAATTTGAATCTAAATAGAGTGCATGCATGGGGGTGGATCCTATGGATTCAAAACTAACTAATATGCATAGAAAATTAATTTAGAGAGCTGGTTTTACCTATTGGGAGTGGGATCCCAATGATACTCCCAAGGACACGGCTCTGGCACGAAGATCTTCCAAAAAGGACACTCCACCTTGCACTTTGCTCAAAATCTTTGCTAGCACCCTCCCTTGGTAGTATGAGAAAGTTGGATGGAAGTTTTGGTGGAGGGATGTAAGAATTTGGAGATCAAATCAAAGAGGAAGCTATCTAATTTGGGGAAGAACACTTTGTGAAGAAAAAGAAGCAAAATAGAATGAAATGAAAGGAAGGGAGGCTAACCTAGCTATAGTAGCTTCCATTAAACCCTATTTGGGCCTTAGAGGAAAGCCCAATAAGGCCTCAACTAGTACTCTTGGTTAATTTTAAGTTAGGTTCAAGTTTGGGATCAAAAGGGTTAAATTTAAGCCTCTAACTTAACCAATCTAACAAGTGGAATTAGTTTAAACTCACTGTAACGCCCCAGAACCAGAATACTGGAGAGCAGAGGCGTACATAGCCAGCTACGTATATTGAAGTGTAACCCACCTCTCTATACGGTCACAGCGGTCTAGATACATGAGGGTTTAACTACAAGCCATCAGTCTCCTACGGTCATGAACAAGCCTATAGTCTCAATCTCAAGTAAGCAATAATAGTTACAAGATGTCAGAGCACTAATATACAATAGTAAGGCGTCCCATATATTACATATTCGGATGATCATGAAGCTAGTCGTACAAAATGTCAAGACTAGCAAGAGTTTTAGTCATACATGATCAACCCTAGGATTTGTCAATCATGTTACAGCCCGTAGGCAGACAGTAATTAAAGGTGCAATCGAGCTAAACACGTGCTCGTCGGCTAAACACCTCAAAAGAATATTTTTACAATAAAGTGGGAGAACAAAAGAAACTCACTCGTTGCCAGGGTTACGTCTGGTGGTCACCATCTTGCTGGAAGGAAGGTAGATCCTCTGGAGCTGCTCCGATATCTGGCCATACAAACTATCTGGGTCAGACCCCAGAAAAGCAAGTGCCACAAAGGAGGCTTCACTTAGGAACTAAAACCAGCATATAACAATTGAATATTAAAGATAATTACAAACGAAACCGATAATAATAGAGATAACAACAATAAATTGAGTACGAGGAAACCATTCAAGTAGCCAGGTCACAACCCTTAAACCAAATAAGGATCGGGGTTGTAACCCTTCACCTGAATAGAAACTCGTCTCAACTATTTGTTGGTAAAGTAATAAGACAATAAATGAAGAGAGGACACATAACTGTTCCGGGAGCCAGTTACAACCCTTAAACCAAACAAGGACTGGGGTTGTAACCCTTCGCCTGAACAGAACTTGACCCTGATCATATTGTTAAGGCAAGCATAAACAATCATGCTATTGTAGTAAGGTAAAACATGACGAGCATGACATGGGGTGCAATAAGACAATAAACAAAAGAGGACACAGAACCACTCCGGGAGCCAGGTTACAAGCCTTAAACCAAACAAGGACCGAGGTTGTAACCCTTCGCCTAAACAAAACTGGTCCCTGATTCTTATCGTTAATGCAAGCATAAATAGGACGATATGGTAAAATAACCATGGGACTATTCAGATAGCCAAGTTACAACCCTTAAACCAAACAAGGACCGGGGTTAACCCTTCATCTGAACAGAACTTGGTATCTCATCATTTATCGATAAATAAAGCACAAGAAATTAGGTCATGCCACAATCTTGTACAGGATCAGGACAAGACTAAACTGTGCTAGACTACATCTAAACAATCACGGCCACGTAATGAGTACAGCTTGATACTTTAACTAACTAGGGTTATCACAAACCTAGTTACTATCAAAATGTAATGCGATTATTCCAACAGCCACAAGTCCTACAGACCATCCAGGTTATCCAGGTCGAATATCCATCCATGGTGGGGGCAACACTTAACAGTGTGCTGGAAATGTGCCCGACTCATTGGCAGGCTACAAGTCCACTTGAGTGCCCAGATAATGGGATTGCCTGTAGCGGGGGAAAATCTCTTCATGACTACTGAATTATTCTAGTTATTAGCCTTAGTCAATTTTCAGTAGGTACCCTTGACCGTGGTATTCAGGGATCCATACCATAGACATGATGCAAGACAATACTGGTTCATTGCACAAACACAATCATCCACGGTGTCCAGGTCATTCATTATAGTCATGTCAGCTATGTCATATCAGCATATCGAGATATATCATGTCAGTTTACTTGTCAAAAGTGCGCCTCGGCAGGCCACTGTCGTGTTCATGGAACATATCAGAATTTACATGGCATAAACATAAATGTAACATTCCAATATAATAAGAATAGTAATAATAATAATAATAAAAGAGGACAAGGGCTATGGAGAGCCATGCGACTAAGAGAAATAAGCTCCTGCGGCTAGGAGAAAGAGCTGGCATATGCGACTGTAAGGATGCGTGCTCATGCGGCTGCAAGGATGCGTGCTCATGCGACTGTGGGAGGGTAAGCTCATGCGGCTAGAAAAAGACGGGCGTATATGCGGCTCGGGAAGCAACGCCATGCG
>JANAVB010016251.1:0-22052 GCA_029216955.1 Iris pallida | reverse complement strand
GTATATGGGGACGTGATCTGGCGGATGGAGCGTATCACGAATGACGGGGTAATGGGTAGGATTAAGTCTAATGGATTTGGGTAGAGGGTTAAAGGGTTAAGAGTTAGGCTAAATGTGTTTGGGTTGAGGAATGGCTAAACCGCAGGCTCAAGTTACAGGCTAAGGAAAAGGCTTTTTATAATCAATAAAACATTAAAATTAATAAATAATTTCCCAATTAACCGACTAATATATAAAATAATAATAATAATACACACTATCAACCATTAATAGCCAATAAGCATTATAAAACCCATTTATTAAGACTATCATTTTTGCTATGGAAAAGTGTCGTAAGAAACCGTGAAACCTTCTATACACGATGTATCTACCTTACATATTTGAGTATTTTCATATCATCTTAGATGATTGTCCTCGAGATGCTCTACCTGCTTATCTTCATATGCATCATTGAGTCACTTCTACTTCAGAAGTACAGGATCCTCCACCTCCTCTTCCTGTTGTTGACCCATTAGCTAGTTCCTATCCTTCATATTCTCCCGCAGGCATTGGTTATGGATCACTTTCGATCTATATATTTTTGTACCACACTGTAGTTCCAAGTCATGACCAACATTATGAGGGATTTTAGCTGCAGCTTTGCACACAATCCTGGTGGCCCCATTCGCATGGTTCGTAACCCCTCGATGATCGGTTATCGAATTGATGATCCGGAGGCTCAGCAATATTTTGATACTGTTGCTGCTCGCTATGATCCACACCGCACTGCTGAGTCCGGGAACCCTTCTCGGACAGCTGATGCGGATGATGATGAGGATGATGATTCGAGGATGATGTCTAGTGATTCGATGTCATTATTATGTTCTAGTTGCATTTTTATTTTCACGTATTAGTGATATATGCTTCTTCAAAGCATTATGCACAATTTAGTATTCTGAGACAGTTTATTATTTTTCCATCACTCTATGTATGCATTTCTAGTTATGTCTTTTTTTTCCTTACTAGTTTATGCACTATCTTTTTTTCATCTCTACTGATTACTTTGATTATTCAGTCATTTTGATTATGTGACAAACGAGGGATAATTATATGATTTCTACTTAAAGAATACTAATATTACATAAATACGTTGCTCTGAAAATTTGGTTAGAGATATTTTTTGCTAGATTTCAAATGTTCTAAGGACTTGGTCATTTATTACGGAGAAGCAAGCTAATGTACCAATGAGCAAGCTACATTCGTACCGTACCAACCTACTTCCGTACCAGCTAAACATTTGTTAGAATATCAATCGCAGTTTTGTCAAATTATCAAAATAGGAGAGATTGTTGGCTCATGTAGTCATGATCAACCTGATTTCAGTAATTAACTCAAAACTTTGACTTTCATACGTAAAGCAAGAAGACTACAGAAGGCTGCAGAGAGATTTAACTATACATTAACTGTCCAGTTCTGAATTCTTGAAGGAAAATCAAATATATTGAACATCTATAAAATAGCTCGATTCATAGAATTCGATAGTAATAGTAACATTAAACTATTTTTTTAGAATAGCTACCTATACTATTACTAACCTAGTTTTATGAAATTTGACAGACATGTTGGCCCATGTAGTCATGATCAACCTGATTACGTAATTGACTCAAAACTCTGATACGTAAAGCAAGAAGACTACAGAAAACTGCAGCTGATCTCATCAGACAATTTTTGTAATTTTATTCTATATTTTTCATTTATTGAGTTTAGGTTTTTGTGAGTTGGATATCACTGGCATTTAGAAGATCATCCTCTCAAAAACAAAGCCATCTTTTTCCAAACCAAACTAACATCCAAAAAGCCATTTTGAACCAAAATAAACCCTGAAAGCCTACTAGCCGAACTCGAGCAGAATTCTACCCGAACTCAGTCTCCTTGATTCACTCCTGGTCAGAATGAATACCTAGCCTTTTGGATCTCAAACGTTCAAAAACTTGAACGTTGCGTTGCCGAGTTCTGCCTGAACTCTGGTTCAAAATTACCTATAAATAGAGAAGAATTTTTCATTTTACTCATTCATCTGATTCTTCATCTTCTTTATTCATTTTAAGCCTTTCTATTATAAAGAGCTTTTCAATCTTCACATTTCCAAGACAACTCCCATTCTTCTAAGTGTCGGTATGTTCCGATTAGAAGTGTTTGAGTTGTACAAGCTTGGAGTATAAAAACTTATAAGACAGTGTTGAAGTTTGTTTGTGGGCTTCGGATAGAAATGCGGCGTTGTGAGAAGTGGTGTGTCCTTTGGAGTAAAGCACGTGGTGTAACCTCTATTTCAAATAGTGGATTTAACATCGAGCAGAAGTACTCGAGACTGCACTAGTCCTCTCAGAGGAAAACCACTATAAAATCTTGGTGTCTGCGTATTGATTTTTAAACCCAATTTAATTACTGCTTTACCTTATTGCATTTAATTATCTGCCTATATTTGCCTTCACCTGCATTAACTTTTATTGGGAATATTTCTTCCACTACACTCTATTCACCTCCCTCTAGACATGCCATCGATCCCACAAGACCAAGTCTGTCACCTTTTGGTCTCTCTAAACTGCTCCTAGCTCTCCCCCGCTATCCATTTTTTTCTTATCCAAATTTCCTATTAACCAAACAAAAAACACTTGTCCTAAAGAACATTTTAAGAAACGGATAGTTACAAGAAGAATATTTAGGAAACAAACATAAGGAAAACTAGAAAAGCTGTTAAAACATCAATTCCATTGTGTTTCTTTAAGGCTATTTGAAAACTAAATTAAGTGGCATTAATAATTGTTTTGTTTGTCTCACTGTTTGTTTGTTGTAATTAAATTTACGGATCGTTCCTACGCAATACTTGTCCTTGATTACAACAAGGTCTTCTTCCCCTACTAACAATAACAACACATCAATTCAACCCAAATTCAATAGAGGTCAACAAATTAATAGCTAGTGTGTAATACATGATAGTTCAAAAGACAGATGGCTGGCTTACTCTTCCACTAAGATTCTTGGGGTTGCAAAAGAAGAAGAAAATTACATGATAGGAACTTCTCCACTTCGATCCCCAGCTAGGGTTCATTGTTTATCATTCAACCAACCACCTTTCAGTCGCTTGAATAAACATTTCCATCGGTAAAATGATTTAGCCACTAACCGGCGAGTACAATTTTTCGTCGCTAAAAGCAACGTCATTATTCAATTTTAGTCGCTAGTTCGTCGCGACAGCAACTAACTCTGAAATAGCGATTAACTATCGAATAAAAAGTTAGTCGTTGCCACAGCGATGAATTTATGACTACATTGCGATGAACTTACGATTATAATGGTTACAGTTTATATCTAACGACTGACCGTTTCTGTCGCTAGTTAGTCGCTGGGTAGTCGCTTCATTGTCGTTGGTTAGTCGCTTCTATTATTTTTCCATTTTTTAGTCGTCAGTTAGTCTCTATTCCATCGCTGAATCATCTATTATTCCCAGATTTGTAGGACTCATGCTATGCACATCCTGTAAGCCTAATATAAACAAGTCCACAACACACATAAAATTTTAGAACTTACTGTAGCGTTGGACATATTTATGTTCCAACGAGCATTATGCACATCGCTGAAAATAACAGACATTAAGCACAACACAAGCGAAAACGAGAGCCAATAATGCATGCCTTTAAATATGTATGCCTCACAAAGAGTAGCTATACTCAAAATAAAGAGAAATTCAAAGAGAACTGCCTTGTTTACTTGATAGTATGGGCTTTATTTTGACAAACTTATACAGAAAACATAAAGGGATACTGTCATTATCTATGAACATAAATATGTTCCTAGAGAATTATTCTTTACGAACAACACATGTCCGTTTAATTCTCAGTAGCAGGTTGGGCTGTTGCCCAACTAGAAGTGGGCTGACCTTTCTGCATTTCCTTATTACCAGATTTGACAAGTTCTGCAGTAGCATTTTCCCAGCTTGTCCTACTAGTTAATCCCATTCATGATCATTGCTCGACTTAGCTACTGCGGGCGAAACCTTCTCCCAGCATGACGTATTTAAATTCTTTGTAGCAAGTTGGGCTATTCCCCAACCGGAATCAGACTGATATTTTTACACTTCCATATTATAAGACTTGGTAACTTCGGGAGTATCCTTCTCCCAGCTAGTCATATTGGTTTGCCCCCATGCGTGACATTAACTGACTCAACTAAAGGTTGAGAGATTTTTTCCCAACTTGACATATTTGAATTATCAGTAGCAGGTTGGGTTGTTCTTCCCCAACTGGAAGCAGACTGCTCCTTATCACCCTATACTAGCCAGTTATCTGACTGAACATTTACTAGAGTAGCCTTCTCCCAGTTACTACCATTGGAGTCAGGTTTCAGATCTTCAAAGGTTGGGCCAGACTAATCCCTTTCAGTTGGTTCCCTCACCCAATCTAATAGATCACATACATCCTTTCTAATATCTTCGTTGCCAGCCACCTAGAAGAAAATAACCGAGTTTTTTAATAATTTAAACAAAAAACCAAGTCAAGCGAAGACTGCTGATTACAAATAAAGAAAAAAGTAAAATATTAGTACTGATAACTAGTATACATCAACACTCATTATATTAAGGACAATAAACAAACATGATGCTTTTGACCCCAAAGGACTTCAAAGTTAGTTCCAGTACCTACTGTCACATTTTTGCCCCAAGAGCATGAAGATACTACACTGCCCAATGAATCTGAATGCAACTTCTCTGCTGCTCACTGGAAGCACTTCATTGGTGTCTGCTACAGAAACATTTTTAGTACACGATAAAATACAAATAGTGCAATAAAGATGTAAAAATGCAAAACCTTACATATAACGTCGCTTTGGTGAAAGGAACTTGAAGTTTAAGATATCTAAACAATGCCTTAAAGCCTCATGTATTAATGCCAAAAAGTTTATCGGTACATGTCATGCTATTTCCAACAAGAATCACATGTTCCCTCATCATCCACTTTTTAAGACACTTTGAGAGGCGCTGCAAGAGTAGTTGAAAAAATCTTTTAAGAATGCAATCAAACAAAGGTGAAAAGAAAAGACAAAAACTAAAGCTTTTACCAATATATACAAGGTTGTGTATGTGTGTAATTTTGTTAGTATTAACTTTAGAAGTAACAGTTTGAAAAGCAAAAAAACATTATACAAAAATTCAAAACAAAGTGCATTATTTTAAAAAATCAAAAAAATCATATTGTTCTTGAAATGAACAATGGCCCTAGCCTGCTCTGTACTCGCAGGTGTCCCGTGGTCCTGACAATGTTTTCAAGTTGTAATATGGAAAAGGCTCATCAATCATATAAAAGTTCCTTCACAACATCTGACCGGGAAGTTAAACAATCAATATATGGGAGAAAGCAGAGACAGACAATCTAAAATTAGCTAGATAAGTGGACAAACATGGAATTTGAGTAAGATGCATCAAGGTTCTCATACTAGATGTGATTTAAAAGAAAAGTATATAACTTTCATACAGGGATTATCAAATATTGCATGAAGTAATGACAGTTTGAAGAAATTCGAAGATAACTGCCATGTTTACTTGATAGTATGGGCTTTATTTTCACAAACTTTTACAGAAAACATAAAGGGTTATTGTCATTATCTAAGAATATAAATATGTTCCTAGAGAATTATCCTTTACGAAAAATAAGATGGTGATACAAATCACAATGAAACAAATGTGACAAGATATTAAACGGACATGTTACCCTTGTTTAAAGGAATTCGTGTTCAGGTGAATTTGGCTTCAGGTCATCCAACAAAAATGTTATATCTTCTTGGATCAAATTTCTCTACAAATAAAAATACCACAGCTGGTAATGAGTTTTCTATGGAGATGTTCCGTCGAAAGAATGAACATTCATCTAACAGAAATATATCATGCATCTACGAATAAAGGTGATACGTTTAATTATTCTTTGTATCAAAAATAATTTAGCACAGATATCCAAGTTCCATTCCCAATCATGCACTGCTGATCCTTCGTCGATAATGAAATTATAAGTGGAAGGATATAGATATGTTGAATTATATGTTTTCATGCTAATCGTACTTCTTATTGGCAGAAAGTGTATATATATAGAGATTTAGGTTTCTTACTGATTTTATGTGCACAGAGCGATGTATAGTTTGAAAGTAGGCAGTATGAAACTGTGCATTCTTAAGGCTAAAGCACTGATCCTGAATGTCGCTCCTAGCCTGCTCCATCGTCACAGTCAATGGTATAGGGAGTCTCATTTCCTTGTCTCTCTCATAAAACCTATGACCCCACATATGGGTCATTCCATCCTCTCCATTGGAACCTAGAAAATCCTCTCGGATAATTCGTCGAACATCTCGCCTCCATTCCCATTCTCAGCAATCGAGCAGTTCTATCAGGCTCATCAATCTCACAAATATCCATTATCAGTCTGCTCGTGTTGGGGCTCTTCCTGTCCCTCTCCCTCTTCTTGTGCTCATCGAGTATCTTCTCCTGCAGCGAGGCCATCGTCGCGGCCCATGGGAACCTCCTCGAGACCGAGAGGTGTGCGTGCTGCAGCCCCCAGTCCTGGCATGGGATGGCGGCGACCAGTGCCCACAAGACAAATAGCAGCATCGAGCTCATCGTGAATATCAGGATGGCAAACCCTGCGGACCCCAATACGTCGGCTGCCTTCATAGGGCTCAGCCCGCTCCCCATGGCCTGCAGCAACCTGCTGGCGGACCAACTGCGAAAGACGGACCAGAAGAGGTTTGTAGGTGGTGGTTATGGACGTAGTGGTTCAGGTCGCGGCTGAAGGACAGGTTGTGGTGGTGGTCTGAAATGACCGGGTAGGTCTCGGCGAGGAAGAGGGAGAGTCTACGAGGACTTCCTGGCGCGACGGAGGTGATGGTCGGTGACAGCGGGGACGACGATGTCGAGGTGCCCAGACCAGAGGCGGACGCAGTGGAGGCCATCGCAGATGGCATTGAGGAGGTCCAGCACTTCGACTAAGCGGTTGAAGAAGTCGGAGAGAAGCCGCTTCAGCAAGGGGAAGTTCGTTGAAGTCATCGAGGAGGAAGAGGACCGCATGATCGACATGGATGGAGTACAACTAGGAGAGGAGAGTGAGATCCCGTGGGTCGGAGTGTTCGAAGAGGGAGGTGCGGCAGAAGGAGGGTTCGGTGGTGGTAGTGCTGGGGTTTTCGGGTTTGGGAATAGCAAGATAAGAACAAAAAGATTTGGAGAAAGACGGTGACATTTGGGTGGAAAGAAAAATATTTGGAGGGATCAAATATTTGGAAACGAGAAAGGGGGTTGATGCATCTGCTGCCTAGCGACCAAAATTTCAGTCACTCGATAGTAAATAATTAAACAACTATCGACTAATTATCGGCGAAAAAAATCAGCCGCTATAAAATTTATTCGATAGCTCCGACGCTTTAGCGACAAAAAATTGAGGTTAAGTGAATTGAATAAAAATATAGATTTTTAGTCGTTATTTAGTTGCTGATCTAGCGACTAACTAACGTCAATCACTAGATCAGTCGCTAATTTGCCGTAATTTTCTAGTGTTAGTCCTCGTTTGGTTTACGGAATGGAAAGTAAAGGAAATCAATTCCTTAGCATTTTATTTCATTTGGGAAATTACAATTCCAATTGATTTTCCTTTCCAATGTTTGGAAATGCCAAGGAATTTGGAAAGGAAAGGGAATACTTTAATATGGGAAAGTGATTCCTTGCTTGGATGGATGGAATCACTCCCCCCCCCCCCCCCCCCCCCAATTTCCCTTCCATTGAGAATCACTTTCCTTTCCCTCCACAATTCCTTTGGCAACCAAAACACATGAAAGCAATCACTTTCTTTTGCCAACCCGGTGATTCTGTGAACCAAACGAGGCCTTAGCGAGGCGTCGGATGAAGGGCTTGAACTTGTCACAGCCCCCTCATATGCAAAGAGGACCTCGATCTCCGGATCAACTATCGACGAATAATCCAAATTCAGCAATAATCTAAGTACACTGAAAAACATTGCAATCAGAACACTAAAAATTAATACTGCAGCTATGATTCTAAATATAGAAAGTAAGGAATCTGATAAACTAAATTGTTTACAAGCAATACAAACCCACACCCTACTTGTGTTTCCTAAGTTATTGAATGTTATGTACAACATCATTAAGAAATCTCTTATGTGTTATTTCGTATTTGTTTGTTTCAAGAAGACGGTCCTGAAGCAAATGCATGTCATATGCTTTCTTTACAAGAAACTACTGCACAATTGGTATAGAAGTCACTTTTGCAACTCATTATTATTGGTTCCAGACTATCTGTGTTACAACAAAGTCTCTGGACTTGGTCGATCTTGTTTCGTTCTGTGGAGTATATGTTAATTAATGTGAACAAATTGATTAGCAAGGAAGTTGCATTCAACGTTATATATGTAGATAAATTAGCACAAAAGTGAGGAAAGAAAGCGCAACCTTTAGCGGCAACATAACATGCTATTTTCAGGCAAATAGCACAAAGATCACTTTCATCCCAATAGGTAATCAAGAGATGCTGGACATCTAGCCTCAAGAGTTTCATCACTTTGCTGCAGAGAATTAGGATCTCAAATTTGGGTTTACTAGAGCATTGTATAGGCCCGCCTTGGCCTTCATTCATTATAGTATGATGCCAAAGTAAAATAAAAGGATTCTCATATTAGCAACTCTAGGTACAAAAAGGTTCATCACAAACTACCACAGAACTTCACAAGTTCTTACAGGAAGTCGACAAGGTCTTTTATCTCGGATGCGTCATCGGGGCTTGAGGGCTGGGAGTTTTTTTGAAACACGCATGCTATAATATTGAAAAGCAACACCAAAGTCTATAATACAACCAAAAGTAAAAAAATGACTAAACCAATTGTGAACATCAAATTATATGATTTTTTTTGTCTAGACTAGGAAAAATATATGCAAAGGAACACACTCGGTAACAACGAACAACAACGACTATTGTTGTTATATTACTGGTGCAATAACCTATCTATTAGAAGACTATAATGAATTTGTCATTTTATATTTTATCGATCATTTTGTATCGATGACAAAATGATGGAAGCCAACCTGGACTCTAAAACATATGCCAATCCCGGGATACAATTTGTTCACCAACAGAAGAAGAAGAAGAGGAAGAGAACCCTAGAGTCAGGTTGTCGGTTCCTTTCACACCTCCATTTCCACTGCTACACAAAACAAAACCAAAACACATGCTCCATGGTTGTCCCCAACATGCAATTTGTTCAAATTAGGGCAAAATTTAGGACTTTCCGTAAATCATTAGTTAGAAAAATAAAGAATAGAAATAATTTCAAAAAATAGCCCAAAAAATACATTAATGAAGATAACGTACTGAAGAAATATGTCCAAAAATAGGCCCATGACCTTTTTTGACCATATATATTGTAATCCTATATAAGATTGGACTTGACCATATATGTGGTAATCCAACATATATGGTAATCCTATATAAGATTGGATTTGATTATATGTAGTAATCCTACATAGGATTGTATTTTTTAGCCTACATAGGATTGGATTTCTATGCTATATAAAGGGGTCTACGGGTGCTCCTTTACACATCTCATTGTGCTCAAGTTGTTGAATAAGTTCAACACAAGAGAGCTAAAGTTGTTGAATAAGTTCAACACAAAAATTTGAGAGTTTTTTTTTTTCTATTTTTGTGATAGAGATCGAGTTCTTGAGTGTAAGGAGAGAAGTGTTGAGAGCTATTGTAATTCATTTCTTCTTCATAGTGGAACTAAATCACCCTCATTTGTGGAAGTAGGCATCTTGGCCGAACCACGTAAATCATTGTCTTTGTGGTTGTGAATTTTCTCTGAGTTTCTTGGGTTTATTTCCGCTGTGCCATAACAAATTGGTATCAGGGATTTGGGAGTCTAGCAAAGTTTCGACAAAGTTCTCAGAGAAAGTTAATTGGGTGGATTCTTGATATGGCTCCGTCAAGCAGGATCGGGAAGTATGAAATTGAGAAGTTCAATGGGAAGAATGATTTTGGCTTTTTGAAAAGCCAGATGAATGACGTTCTCCTATATCAAACGCTTCACAAAGCTTTACAGGGAAAGTCCAAGAATCCCACTGACATGACCGATGATGATTGGGATGACATGGATCTCGAAGCATGTGCCGCTATTCGTCTGTGTTTGGAAAGGGATGTCGTGTACTCTGTGAAGGACGAAACCACCGCCGCTAGGCTCCGGTTGAAGTTGGAATCACTCTACATGACGAAGAATCTCACCAACCGACTTTATAGGTTAAAGTCGCTCTACAGACTAGTGATGGAGGAAGGTACGTCAATTCGGGATCATATTTCAAAATTCAATCGAATTCTTTCCGACTTGAAGGATGTTGATATACATGAGGAAGATGATCGTTTGGCGCTAATCCTATTATTTTTTTTTGCCCGATTCTTATGAGAATCTTTTTCAAACGTTATTGTATGGGAAGGACTCAATTTCCGTAGAAGAAGCTACGAGTGCCTTATTGTCTAATGAGATGCGGAGGATGGCATCTAATGGAAAAAATGATGGAGGCCAAGCCCAAGGTTTGACGGTAAGAGGAAAGACAAACGATAAAGTATCTTTTAGCAGAAGATCAAGATCCAAGTCCAAAACACCTATTGAGAAGGTGAAGTGCTTCAACTGCAACGAGAAGGGGCATTATGCAAATAAGTGTTCTCATCTAAAGAAGAAGAACAAGAAAAAGGGGAATAAGACAAAGAGAGAAGGTGATGAAGCAAACTGTGCTTCAGAAGCTGATAGTGACGGAGTCTGTTTTTCGGTGGCACATGACAACATGAGTGACCATTGGATTCTTGATTCCGGATGCTCGTACCATATGTGTCCAAAGAAGGAGTGGTTTTCTTCCGGCGACAATGGTGGTTCTATGTTGATGGGCAACAACAATGCATGTCGAGCTGTTGGAATTTGATCTATCAAAGTAAAAATGTATGATGGAATTGTGCAAACTTTGACCGATGTAAGACATATTCCCGACCTCAAGAAAAATCTTATTTCTCTTGGTACGCTTGACTCGAATGGTAACAAGTTCGTCGGCGAGGGTGGAGTCTTGCGGATTGTTCATGGTTCTTTGGTGGTGATGAAAGGTCACCGACAGGGTAACCTTTATATCTTATTAGGAAGCACTATGACTGGGACTTTAGCCGTCAGTATATTTGATTTGTTTGATAGCAAGCGTCTTTGGCATATGCGGCTTGGGCATATGAGCGAGAAAGGCATGTCCTTACTGAGCAAGCAAGGATAACTGAAGAACTTAAAGAAGCCAAGTATAGATTTCTGTGAGCATTGCATTTACAAAAAAGCACAGGGTAACCTTCAGTACAAGCAAGCAGAAGACGAGGTATTCTCGACTGTGTGCATACAGATGTATGGGGACCTAGCAGGATTCCTTCCAAGAATGGAGCAAGGTACTATGTCACTTTTATTGATGATTATACACGTTATGTTTGGTTGTATTTCATCAAAACCAAGGATGAAGTGTTCGAAAAGTTCAAGCAGCGAAAAAGCGACAATGGAGAACAGAACAGGCAGAAAGGTAAAGACGATGAGGTCTAATAATGGTACTAAATATACCTCTGGACCTTTCAAAGATTTCTGTGCTCAAGAAGGTATCGTTCGACATTGGACTGTTAGGAACACACCGCAGCAGAATGGGTTAGCAGAAAGGATGAACCGAACCTTGCTTGAGAAAGCAAGATGTATGCTCTCCAATGCCGGTTTAGGCAAGGAATGGTTGGCGGATGCTATGCACATGGCGCGATACTTGGTTAATAGATCACCAACTCCGGCTATAGATTGTAAGACTCCATATGAGGTGATGACCAGCAAACCAGCAGATTACAACACTTTGTGCGTGTTTGGATGCAAAGCTTACTATCAGTCAATGAGGGTAAGTTGGACCCGAGAGCCAAGAAAGCAATATTCTTGGGATATGCACAAGGAGTGAAGGACTACCGTCTGTACTACTTGGAGGATAAGAAGTTCTTAATCAGCAGGGATGTCACATTCGACGAGTCTTCAGTGTTGGCTTCGAGCAAGAAGAGTGATTCCGATCATGATGGTGGTGTATCTAACAAATCTCAAATAATTGAGATTGAGTCGTCTGAGGATGCATCAGATGAGGTGGAGGTTTCTGAAGATGTTCATCAAGCCCCACAAGAGCAACAACCAAAGGATGAGCAGCACCAGTAGCAAGATTCCTTGGCCACCACTAGGCCACGAAGATCAGTCAAGCAAGTACATATGTATGGATTTGAGGAACCGATAAAGCATTATGGACAGCTAAATGTGGTGGCATATGCACTACGAGTGGAGGATGACGAGTCTATCACATTCAGACATGCGGTCAAAGATACTAGCAGTGAGAACTGGATGGTGGCTATGCAGGAAGAGATTGAGTCTCTCCACAAAAATTGTACATAGGATCTGGTTCCGTTGCCCAAAGGCAAGAAGGCTATAGGCTGCAAGTGGGTGTACAAAAAGAAGGAAGCTTCTCCAGAGTCAGGTGGCACTCGGTTCAAGACAAGATTAGTGGCAAAGGGCTTCACGTAGAAGGAGGGAGTGGACTACAATGAGATCTTTTCTCCGGTGGTCAAGCATACTTCTATTCGCGTATTGTTTAGCTTGGTACCTCATCATGATCTCGTGTTAGAGCAACTCGATGTGAAGACAGCATTCTTGCATGGCGATCTTGACAAAGAAATTTATATGCATCAACCGGAGGGCTTTAAGGTGGTTGGCAAGGAAAATCATGTGTTTGTTGAAAACATCATTGTACGGGTTGAAACAGTTACCTCGACAATGGTACAAGCGGTTCGACACCTTCATGACACGGTATAATTTCACCCGAAGTAAGTATGATTGTTGTGTTTACTTTTATAGACTTCGTGGTGGAGACTATATCTATCTATTGCTTTATGTGGATGATATGCTTATTGCCTCAAAAAGCATGGTAGAGATAGATAAACTAAAATCTCAACTTAGCTCGGAGTTTGAGATGAAAGACTTGGGTGGAGCCAAGAAGATTTTGGGGATGGAGATTAAAAGGGAGAGGGAGAAACAAAAATTTCTTTGTCTCAGAGTTAAGAAGATCATTGCTCGTTTTGGTATGGAAGATGCAAAGACTGTTTCTACTCCCTTGGCTGGCCACTTTAGGCTCTCAGCCAAGTTATCCCCTACTACAGATGAGGAGAAGGAGCACATGGTTCGAGTTCTTTATGCGAGTGCAGTTGGCAGCTTAATGTATGATATGGTGTGCACTCGACCAGACATTGCACAAGCCGCAAGTGTGGTTAGTCGCTTTATGGCTAATCCGGAAAAGAAGCACTGGGAGGCTGTGAAGTGGATATTCAGGTACTTGAAGGGCACCACTGATGTGGGATTACACATTGGTGGAGACTTTAGTCAAGTCAGTGGATATGTGGATTCGGACTATGCTGGTAATCTGGATAGGCGCAGGTCAACTACTGGATACGTTTGTTTTACATGGTGCACCAGTCAGTTGGAGGTCTATGTTGCAGGCTACGGTTGCATTATCGACTACGGAAGCAGAGTATATGGCGGTAACAGAGGCAGTGAAAGAAGGCCTATGGCTTCATGGTTTGATTAATAACTTGGGGGTGAAGCAGGATGTAGTTGATGTGCATTGTGATAGTATGAGTGCTATCCACTTGGCAAAGAATCAAGTCCATCATGCAAGGACCAAGCATATTGATGTTCGCTACCACTTCATACGGGATGTTGTAGAAGACGGTGATATTGCACTTGAAAAGGTGCATACCAAGGGCAACCCCGCTTGACTAAGGTTGTTCATGGAGCTAAGTTCCAACATTGCTTAAACTTGCTCCATGTCCTACCAATTGTTTGAGAGCCCTTGACGAGTGGTTGATTTGGTGAAGCTGTGCGGTGGAGAAGTGTCAGCTCGATTTTGTGGCAAAATCTTGTCGAGGTGTAGATATGATGAAATATGTCCAAAAATAGGCCATGACCCTTTTTGACCATATATATGGTAATCCTTTATAAGATTGGATTTGACCATATATGTGGTAATCCTACATATATGGTAATCCTATATAAGATTGGATTTGATTATATGTGGTAATCCTACATAGGATTGTTTTTAGCCTACATAGAATTGGATTTCTATGCTATATAAAGGGGTCTACGGGTGCTCCTTTACACATCACATTGTGCTCAAGTTGTTGAATAAGTTCAACACAGAGAGCTAAAGTTGGAATAAGTTCAACACAAAATTTGAGAGAGTTTTTTTCAATCTTTGTGATAGAGATCGAGTTCTTGAGTGTAAGGAAAGAAGTGTTGAGAGCTATTATAATTCCTTTTATTCTTCATTGTGGAACTAAATCACCCTCATTTGTGGAAGTAGGCATCTTGGCCGAACCACGTAAATCATTGTCTTTGTAGTTATGAATTTTCTCTGAGTTTCTTGGATTTATTTTCGATGTGCCACAACATGTACAAAAGTTAGGGCAAACCTTCAATGGTCAGATGACCCCGTCGGTGGAGTCTCTGTCGCTGGACAAATCCCTTACACCGGAGATACGACTGCAGTGGCTCAGTAGTGGGGTTGTCGGCATGACTACGATGTCTCTGTAATGGGGTTGCCGGCACCACTCCTACTGTGCTCATTCTTCTTTCTCTGTTGCCCTATGTATAGAGAAAAGTTGAAAAAATAGGGTAGAAGAAGAATGAGGAGATAGGGATAAAGTTCTTTTTCAAGAGAAGAAGGACAGTTGGGGAAAGAAGGAGAAGAACAGACGGAGGGTTTCATAGGATTGGGGGAGGAAATTTTTTGGTGAAAGGAAAAAATGAACGCCAATCGAGAAAAATGGGAAAGTGGGCAGGCTGTACGGGTTAGTAAATTAGTTTTTTAAAGTTTTATAATGTTTGTATATAAAAACCTTATAAATGTATGAACAATATAAAACGCTTATACATAAAAAATGTTATAATACGTTAAAAACTCGTTCAAACAGTCATATTAAAGGGTGTTCTTGAAACTTTGTAACACTTACATATAAATCGTTATAATAGCCTTTTTGCGAACAATATAAAAGGGTATTTTTCTTGTAATGCAACCTTTGAATAATGGTTTTTTGGAAGATAAAAAGAATCCCAAAAAATGCAAATGATATAGAGAATTCATCTCAAGCATAGTAATTTCGTCAAATAGATGTATCCTTAAGGTAGGATGACCAAGAAAATCGTACGTTGAAGTTCATAGCACTAGTTGATCAAGAACTTTGGACGGAAACGACCTTGATGACACGGGTTAGGCACACACATGGAATTCCTAAAGAAATCTAGAGTCATGTCATTTTGAAATTTAAATTTGGTGATTTCCAACAATGCATCGCCTTCATTTGGGATATAAAGTATTTCTGCAAGGTCTTCATCATCAAATTTGATGTCAATACCACCAACTATGGAATGTATATTACCATGTTCAAAGGATAGGTTACAATAAAACATATGTATCGGATTGACATAGATACAATAGCATGTAGTAACAATATTCTCTAAGCCTGAGGCCGTGAAATGTGTCAGACATCCAGGAAAGATAGTAAAATTAATCGGGGATCCTGAATATATATTCTCTCACAAAAAGATCCAAATCAAGTGTGAAGTCTCATCTAGGTGGGGATTTGATGAAGAAAGAAACCATCAAAATCACCCTCGTCGTGCATCGACAGACTGAAAAGAGAGTGTAAAGTCTCATCTTGGTGGGGATTTGATGAAGAAGCTCCACCAACCTTCTTTCTCTTGGGAATTCTAGGAGCCATAAATAAAAATTGAAGAGATAACAAGGAAATTATACATTAGAGATTGGAGGAGGACACCAAGAAAATCGAGATCCAAAGTTTTGAAGGCTTTAGAATTGCAAAAGAAAATTTAGGGTTTCAAAATTAGGGATTTGTTGGTGAAGAAGGGGGTTTGTGAGGAAGGCGAAGAGATGATGTAATATAGTATAAGGAGTGGGTCCCACATAAATTTAGATTTTGGACAAAATTGAAACCGAGTTCGGGCCGACCTGTCCGAGGCCGGTTTCCTTGAAACCAAAAACTGAACGATCTTAAAATTCAATCTTTATACATAAAGGTTGCAGATCAAACTTTGTAGGTTAATTATCAGTCTTCTTGGGTTCAATGATAAATAATTATGATATAATAATTAGTTAATCTTTATTCGATAAAGAGCTGATTATCTCAGGTTAGTGGGGGCCAGATCCCAGCTAGATGGTCCAAAGACTCTTAAGTAAGTTTCGCTTAAGGCTATTTACACATCTTTGACAGAAGGGTTCTTTCGGCTTTCGGCGGTCACCCGAAATAGTTATTATAGTTAAAGAATCAAGATTAGTTTATTAATATTTGCAAATTATATGCCATCAAAATCCAAAACTCCTAACTTTCGATGAATAAAGATAAATAGATTCCCTACTAAGGGTTTAGTAAAAAATGTTTGCGGGTTGATGTTCTGTGTCAATAAACTCTAGAGAAATATCATCTTATAACTGATGATCTCTTAGAAAATGATGTTAAATCTCTATATATTTTGTACATGAGTGACAAATGGAGTTATTCATGAGATTTATGGTGTTAGTGTTGTAACAGTAAATACGAATATTTGTATCATAAATTATAGACTGCTAAGTTTTGTTTCATCCACAAAATTTGAGCATAACAATGTCATGTGGCGATATGCTTAGCCTCAGTTGTTGATAATGCTATAAAATTTTATTTTTTTACTAATCAAGAGTAATGCCTTGCCTAGGAAATGACAAGCATCAATGGTACTTTTGCGATCAAGTTTGTATCCAGCCAAATCAACATCTAAGTAACCGATTAGGTTAAAGTGCCTTTTAGATATCGAAAGATACGCTTAACCGTACACAAATGTGATTCCTTAAGGTTGGCATGAAATCTAGCACATAGGCAAACACTAAACATAATATCAGGACGACTAGTAGTTAAATATAGTAAGCTACCAATCATACCTTGATACTTACGTGTGTCGACTAGTTTACCATTGTCATCAAGGTCAAGTTTTATGGATGATATCATTGGAGGGTCGTTGGACTTAGTTTTGTCCATGGAAACTTCTTAGCAAATATTTTGTGTACTTGTCTTGATTGATAAAAATCTCCTATAACTCTGCTTGATTTGCAATCGAATGAAGAAGTAATTCTACCATCATGTCTCAGTAGCATACCCAAAAATAATGTCATCAACATAAAATTGTTTAAAAGAAGAGTTTCATCACATGTTTTAATAAACAAAGTTTTGTCAACCTTCCCTTTTGAATTTTTTTCAATTAGAAAAGAACAGAGACAACCATACCAAGCTCTTGGGCCTTTTTTAGTCTATATAGAGCTTATCGTAACTTGAAAACATGATTGGAAATTAAAAATCTTAAAAACCGAGGGGTTTTGCAACAAAAACTTCTTCTTTTATGAAACCTTATAAAATGCACTTTTGAAATTTATTTGAAAAAGCTTAAAATTATAATGTTTGCAAAAGTACAAAGCATGCAAATAGATTGCTTATATTTATCTAATACTTCCTTGTGATCCTCTAGAAGATCAATGAAGGCATCAGATAATTCATCAAATGTAAAAATTTCACTACACCAAAATGAATAACTTGTGACAGTTAGAATTGTCCAACAATGACATATTAAAATTTTTGTTGCATTTTAACCAATTAAAAATCATTTTTTAACACCAAAACCCATTTCTAAAACAACAAATTTGAATTTGATGTATTAAAATAGTTGTTCAATATCAAATTTTCGTCCAAAATTTTGTTGAATCTCGAGCCTACTGGAAGCTCCTCTCAAATTTCTCTTTTCTTCTAACTTTTCTTCCTCTAAATTTTTTCTTCTTTTTTCAATCCTCCATTCTTCGTGGAAGCATGTGGTCGACGGATCAATTAGGAACCCACCTCCACCGCCATCGGGTAGCTATGGAGGTGCTCTAGTTCCTTGGGGGGTGACTGTCCCTCCATATTATGCTTCATGTCCTCCTCTACCGTACATCTCCGGAACGACGTAGTACGATGTCCCTACTATCCCTGTCATATTCCTTATATCGTTGAAGCACTCTGGGGATCCAAAGTCGACCAGTTTTAGCTGGTCCTTCTCATCGATGAGTATGTTGTCGACCTTTACGTCATGGTGGTGGATTCTTCTACAGTGGTACTTTGATATGGCCTTCATCAGAGAAGAGAAGATAGTCCCAGCCTCGAATTCGAATAAGGGGTCGGGAGGAGGCGGTGATCTTATAGAAGAGGTCCGGACCGCATGGCGAGGATCCAGAGGGGATGATTTGGTACATATATGTCGTCATCAACTTCTCAAGGGTTAGTGAGTGGTTTTGATTCTGAATGGGATTATTTTGTAATTTGGTATTTGGTTGGGAATTGTTCGATGCGCATTAGGTGTTCAACAAAAATCTTGTGTCCAAATAAAGAAGTTACTCCTCCTTAAAAGAACCAACGAACATTTATTTGTGTTGTCCCAGACCAGCATATTCTAAGGGAGCTAAATGAGTAATTAATGAAGGAGGACCATAAATTACTAAATACCGTGAAGAATTATGAATCCATGACAAAATATGGGCAATAGGGCTCTGTAAGTATTGGATTCTTGTACGAGAGTATTCAACTATATCTTGAATATAAGATATTTTTTTGAAAATATTTACGACCTTATTGTAACTTACGTTCATCTCATCGATGGTATCGAGTAGACAAAAATTTTGATCAAGAGAACAATTTCAAATTCAATCGGATCAACAATTGACAAGAGGATCCTGTTGCTCTGATACCATTATGTCATGTCCAATCCCGAAGAGTCCTTTCGTCGTCGCTTCGGACTCTGTAGAACCGTTCGTCCTCTCTTGAGCGTGATGCCGTGCAAGCCAAAGTTGTGCTTGCAAAAGGCCAAGGCCTTTACAATAACAAAGTTTACAATAGACAATGCAGCAGAACAAAATATAGATATTTAAATTAGCAGCAGACACATAGTAGGGTATAATTAAACACAAGGTAGTAGAAACAATTTATTTTTATTGATATTCTTTTGAACAGATTTATTTCGCTTAAGGCTATTTACACATCTTTGACAGAAGGGTCCTTTCGGCGTTCACCCGGAATAGTCATTATAGTTAAAGAATCAAGATTAGTTTATTATTTGCAAATTATATGCCATCAAAATCCAAAACTCCTAATTTTCGACGAATAAAGATAAATCGATTCTTTACTAAGGTTTAGTAAAAAATGTTTGCAGGTTGATGTTCTGTGTCAATAAACTCTAGAGAAATATCACCATATAACTGATGATCTCTTAGAAAATAATGTTAAATCTCTATATGTTTTGTACATGAGTGACAAAGGGTTTTCATGAGATTTATGGTGTTAGTGTTGTAACAGTAAATACGAATATTTGTATCATAAATTATAGTCTGCTAAAGTTTGCTTCATCCACAAAAACTGAGCATAACAATGTCATGTGGCGATATGCTTAGCCTCAGTTGTTGATAATGCTATAAAATTTTCTTTTTTTACTAATCAAGAGTAATGCCTTGCCTAGGAAATGACAAGCATCAATGGTACTTTTGCGATCAAGTTTGTATCCAGCCAAATCAACATCTAAGTAACCGAAGGTTAAAGTGCCTTTTAGATATCGAAAGATACGCTTAACGGTACAAAAATGTGATTCCTTAGAGTTGGCATGAAATCTAGCGCATAAGCAAACACTAAACATAATATTAGGACGACTAGTAGTTAATATAGTAAGCTACCAATCATACCTTGATACTTACGTGTGTCGACTGGTTTACCATTCTCATCAAGGTCAAGTTTTATGGATGATGCCATTGGAGTGTCGTTGGACTTAGTATTGTCCATGGCAAACTTCTTAGCAAATATTTTTGTACTTGTCTTGATTGATGAAAATTTCCTATGAACTCTGCTTGATTTGCAATCCAATGAAGAAGTAAGTTCTCCCATCATGTCTCAGTAGCATACCCAAAAAATGTCATCAACATAAAATTGTTTAAAGAAGAGTTTCATCATATGTTTTGATAAACAAGTTTTGTCAACCTTCCCTTTTGAAAAAAAAATTCAAATAGAAAAGAACCGAGACAACCATACCAAGATCTTGGGCCTTTTTTAGTCTATACAGAGCTTATCGTAACTTGAAAACATGATTGGAAATTTAAGCTCTTAAAAACCGAGGGGTTGTGCACAAAAACTTCTTCCTTTATGAAACCTTAAAAAATGCACTTTTGACATTATTTGAAAAAGCATAAAATTATAATGTTTGCAAAAGTATAAAGCATGCAAATAGATTCTAGCCTTGCAACAAAGCATAGTCTCATCGTAGTCAATACATTCTTCTTGATTATAACGATGAGCTACGAGACGTGCTTTATTACGTGTGACTTGTCCATTCTAATTAAATTTATTTCAGAATATAGATTTGGTGCCAATTACAGAAGAATCATTGGGTCTGGGAACAAGTTCCCAAACTTGATTTCTAACAAATTGGTCTAATTCCTCTTGCATAACAGAAATCCAAAATTTATCAAAAAACGTTATTCAAAATTTCTTGCATAACAGAAATCCAAAATTATTAAAAAACTTAATTTCTCACAAATAGGTCTAATTCCTCTTGCATAACAGAAATCCAAAATTTTACTACACCAAAATGAATAACTTGTGACGGTTAGAATTGTCCAACAACGACATATTAAAATTGTCGTTGCATTTCAACCAATTAAAAATCGTTTTTTAACATCAAAACCCATTTCTAAAACAACAAATTTGAATTTGATGTATTAAAATAGTTTTCAATATCAAATTTTTGTCCAAAATTTTGATGAATCTCGAGCCTACTGGAAGCTCCTCTCAAAATTTCTCTTTTCTTCTTAACTTTTCTTCCTCTAAATTTTTCCCTCTTTTTTCCATCCTCCATTCTTCGTTGAAGCATGTGTACGATGTCCCTACTATCCCTGTCATATCCTCATATCGTTGAAGCACTCTGGGGATCCAAAGTCGACCAGTTTTAGCTGGTCCTTCTCATCGATGAGTATGTTGTCGACCTTTACGTCACGATGGTAGATTCTTCTACAGTGGTACTTGATATGGCCTCGATCAGAGAAGAGAAGATAGTCCCAGCCTCGAATTCGAATAAGGGTCGGGGAGGAGGCGGTAATCTTATAGAAGAGGTCCGGACCGCATGACGAGGATCCAGAGGGGATGATTTGGTACATATATGTCGTCATCAACTTCTCAAGAGTTAGTGAGTGGTTTTGATTCAGAATGGGATTATTTTTGTAATTTGGTATTTGGTTGGGAATTGTTCGATGTGCATTAGGTGTTCGACAAAAATCTTGTGTCCAAATAAAGAAGTTACACCTTAAAAGAACCAACACGAACATTTATATTGTATTGTCCCAGACCATCATATTCTAAGGGGCTAAATGAGTAATTAATGAAGGAGGACCATAAAATTACTGATATCGGTGAAGAATTATGAATCCATGACAAAATATGGGCAATAGGGCTCTGTAATATTGAATTCTTGTACGATAGATTCAACTATCTCTTGAATATAAGATGTTTTTTTTGAAATATTTACGACCTTATTGTATGGAACGTTCATCTCATCGATGGTATCGAGACAAGAAAATTTTGATCAAGAGAACAATTTCAAATTCAATCGAATCAACAATTGACAAAAGGATTGTGTTGCTCTGATACCGTTTGTCATGCCCAATCCCGCAGAGTCCTTTCGTCCTCGCTTCGGACTCTGTAGAACCGTTCGTCCTCTCTTGAGCGTGATGCCGTGCAAGCCAAAGTTGCGATTGCAAGGCCAAGGCCTGTATAATAACAAAGTTGACAAGATAGACAATAATGCAGCAGACCAAAATACAGATATTTAAAATGCAGCAGA